>JAOTAZ010000005.1:22110043-22122012 GCA_025629785.1 Erythroxylum oxycarpum
TATAAGTTATTAATACAAATTAAAAATTAACTAATTTAAAATTTTTATAATTAAATTCAACGAATTAATTTAATTTTTTAAAGAAAGTAATAATATAATTTGCAAAACACTATATAATATTTCAGTTCTACCGCGCATTATGTTCTGAGTTAGGGTTTTCGTCCCCGCCACTCCTTACTCTCTCAAATCTCCAATCTCAATCAAGGAGTTCGGCGTCGAAGCGTCTCCGCCACGAAGCCTTGACAGTCGTTCCTGGTCCTCTGTTGCCATTCACCTCACTGGGACTCCGTTGCTTTCTGGCCAGTCACCGCCGTCAGTCCTCCATCGTCTTCTGCTCGGCGTCGAAGCTGTCACCCTCCAGGAAGCATCGCCAGTCGCCACTCCTCCACCGTTTCCAGTCACCATTGCCAGTCGCCAAACTGGTTCCCAAATTTTGATTGTTAATGTTCAAGTAAGGTATAGTTGTACGCATGTTTCGGTTGTTTTGTAATACATCTGGTTAAACGTTGAACTTTCCATTTTTTAAAAAGTTGAGTGACCTTTCATGAATATGGTCATATTAACATAAATCTCTGCTTGTGCAAAGTGAGAAGGCCTCGGATGATGTATCAAATTAAGTTTAAAGTCGAAAAAGTATAGTTTGTTTTATGTCCATATGCGAAGATCTTGTTTTGCTTGCCATATATTGATGCCAGCTGCTAGGAAGAGTAACTGAAGTAGAAAATATCCCTTTCCTTTTGTCTATGGTCTGCTTTATATATTTTCACTACTCTTCTACAGTTTTCTTATTTTTTGATTTAAACTTTTGTTGTCTTTTATTAGAGTTGATTGTTTAAAGGATTGCAAAAATGAGGCAGTTAAAGTTTCATGAAAAAAAGCTACTAAAAAAGGTGAATTTCTTGGACTGGAAGAGGGAAGGCAGCCACCGAGAATCCCATGTCATGCAACGTTACCATGTTGTTGAACGTGATGATTATAAGAAGTCAGTACTTCTTCAACTCATTTTCTAAACCTGTCTGTCTTAAGAGTTAAGAGTGGTTTGATTTGTGTGGGTCTCACTTTGTTTTCTGTTTTCTGAAACTTTAGCTTTTTTTTCTCTCTCATCATTGTGATTGGATGTTCAAAACAGATATTCCAGTTTGTGTAGAATGGCACAGAAGTTGGTTAATATTCTGAAGCAGATGGATCCTAGAGACCCCTTTCGGATTGAAATGACTGATATGCTTTTGGAGAAGCTGTGAGTTTATTTCTTCTTGAAATTTATTTTGTTCGTGTTGGCAGTAAATCGTGTATTATTGATCAGATGGGAGGGGGATGTAAATCTGGGCAATTTAGTTTTAGAAGAGCTTGATTAATTATATTTGAACTTGTTTGTTCTTTTGTTGAATACTTCCCAACTCTTCGTATCAACAAGTAATCATGCTGAGTTTCATCGTCTTCTTGAAATTTGAGATTATTTGGTACAAAGAAATTAAGAAAAAGGTTTGGCATTTAGTTAAACTGGGGGAACTTTTGGTTCTTATTGCTTTTAGTTTTGTAGGATCCAAGTGACACTAATTCGAATTGTTTTTTTCGTGGAAACTATCATGACTTAAGTTTTGTCCAGTTAATAAGGTCCATTTATCAACATTTTGATGTTTCTTTGTTAAATGACAGATACAACATGGGTGTGATACCAAGCAGGAAAAGTTTGGCATTGTGTGATCGTTTATCTGTATCATCATTCTGCAGGTGTGTTTCTTTCGTCCACCATCGCAATGGAATTTGTATAGCAGAATATGCCCCTTTTTTTTAATTTCAAATCTTTGTTGATAACAATATAATCATGTCATGACATTAACCCCAATGAGATTTTTCTCTCTGCATTTTTACCCCTTATCTTCTCCTTACACTGTCTCATTAACATCTTACTCAGCTCATTCTTTTGTCTGTAGACGTAGGCTTTCAACTGTTTTAGTGCGGTTGAAGTTTGCGGAGCATTTAAAAGAAGCTGTCACATACATTGAGCAGGGGCACATTCGAGTAGGTCCAGACTCGGTGACAGACCCAGCATTCTTGGTAACAAGGAATATGGAAGACTTCGTGACTTGGGTGGATACATCCAAGATAAAGAGAAAGGTTCTGGAGTACAATGAGAAGTTAGATGATTATGACGCATTGAACTGCTGAGATTTTTGGCATCTTAATTGTTTCCATTAAAGTTTCATGGATAATAGGCCCTGGTATTTGACTGCAATAGGATGTTGTTTTTATACAGACTTTTCAAGAGTGGATTGAGGTTAAGTTGGTAGAATTTGTTTCTTCTGTAATTTTGCTAATGTCTTCATTACAAAGTCCTCCACTCTTGGGAAATATTTCTTCTGGCCCTTTGTGTTTCTCATTGCTATCTATACCTGCAGTTGCTTAATAGAACATTTGAAGACAAACTAGGGCAGCATGTTTGAGATGCTTGAGATTTGTGCTGTACTTGGAAGGTATAGTTGCAAGTTGCCTCCGTTAATTTTACATGGAAAGTGCTTACCAGTAAAAGTTTGTTTTGGATATTAGATCAATAGGTGAGTATAGTGATTAAGAAATAATTGCTATTTGGGTGGAAAGTTGGAACATTTCAGGAAATTGTCTTGGCGAGGTAAAGGAGTCATGTTTTCAATCTGAACATATTATTGTCCTCGGAGAATCGAAGATTTTTTTTAAAAAATTAAATAATATATTAGATTAATGCATAGCCAAATATTATAAGGGGGCTTAAAGCCGTAGAAGCAGCAGTGTTGGTCTCGGATACAAAAACAAAACCAAGACTAACTAAAAGGAAAGCCTGTCCTTATGACTATAGTACAAATCAGGCTAAAGGTAAATTCCAAACCGGTAATTATCACATCAAGAACTAATCAACAAAAGGAATCAGACTATCCAGCCCCGAGGAGATGTGAAGGAATAATGAGTGAATTTAACTTCCCGAGATTCTAGTCAGAGGCCAAAATTGGTGAAAGGATTAAGTTCTACGTGACATGACAAAGCCATTTCCCTTATCGTCTTTGTGTTACTTAGCGTTACCTAATTAACATCCTAACTTGAACTTTTGAATATCCTTTTTTTTTGTTTAACAAGAAATAGAAAATAAAAATTATATGACAAGTCTGGGGAGATAGGTCCCCGACAGATCTTCTAATAGGATACGATGACACCCTGTAGGTGCAGTGGCAAAATAGGTAACTGCAATGTCAGATTGGACAGCTTGGGTGGCGAGCCAGTCAACGCATCTGTTGCTCTCTCGGTAGACGTGTCGATGAATAACAGATCAATTCCTTGTTAACAGCTCCAGGATACCCGTAACTATAGGGTGGAGGGTCTGGGAGCGGTGATCCGGCGAAGAGAGGATCGTATGCACCATGAGCGAATCCACTTCCAGCTCTATCTGGCGGAAGCCCAAACACCAAGCTAGCGAGAGGCCAGTGAAGATGCCCCAGAGTTCTGTTGATAAAGCAGTGCACCATCCGAGGTTTTGGGTGAAACCTCCAAGCCAGTTGCTGTCACTATCTCAAATAAGGCCCCCTGCTGTAGCCGAGCGTTAGGCGCGATTGCAGGCACCATCTGTATTTAATTTAACCTACCCTAGCGGCGGTTTGCTCCAACCGATGAGCTGCTCCTGGCGGGGATGAATGTCGGCGTTGGCCCGGCACTGCCACTCAGTAGACTGAGGTATTTGACCTGCAAAAGACAAAATATGGAAAACGGGTGAGGAAGGCCAAGTAAATCGATGATCAAAAAGAGACTTGTTCCTCCATGTCCAAAGGAACCAACATGCAGTACCGAAAATAAGTACCCAGTCCTGGCCCATGACTGTCTGGTGCTGTTGAAGGTTGATGAGAATCCAATCCCTAGTAGGCAGCGAGAAGGAGTCAGAAGCAACGAGGGCCATGGGGAAGACGTCCCACACTTGTCGGGCTGAGGTGCAATCCCTAACAGCATGGAGGGAGGATTCTTCGAGATTGCACCGGTGGCAAGTGCCATCAGAAGTGAGGTGCTTGTGGATGCGTTGTTGATTACTAAGTAAGCGATCTTTTGCTAATAACCATAAGAATGATCGAATCCTCTGGGGGCCCGGCCACTGCCAAATTGCCCGCCATACGCCAGGTAAGGGTTCGTCGTCGTGACCCATAAGCATGGAGTACGTGGAAGCAATGGAGAAGAGGCCATTGTCAGATGCACCCCATATCAACCTATCCGGGCCCAGATAAGACTTAGGAGGAAACATGCCGGCGATGGAGTGGCAAATCGGAGGTAGGAGATAAGGTTGGACGGCGTCCCAAGTCCAGTTGCTGGAGGAATCCGTGAAGTGATGGACAGGGAGGTTAAGTTGAGGAGCTGGGATAGGAAGAGTAGGATGGGAAATAAGAGGACCTACGCCTTTGACCCAAGGGTCGAGCCAGAAGCGCATCGTGGTGCCATCGCCGATCCTCCATTACAGGCTTTGGGACACGACGTGCCATGTGGCCTGTATGCTCCGCCACACCATAGAACCCCCAGTAGAGGTAAAGGAGGCGGGGAGACAGTTAGCGTCAAACTTATACTTACTAGAGAGCACCTTGACCCATAAAGCGTTAGGGTTGACGATCAACGACCAACCGAGTTTGGCCAGGAAGGCATCATTCATTTCCCTGATTCGGCGGAGGCCAGGCCCCCCAACTCCTTAGGTTTACACACTTCCTCCCAGTTAACTAAGTGGATCTTCGTACGGTCGTGAGACGAGCCCCACAAAAATTGTCTCATGGCTTGCTCCAACTTGTCACATAGATCACGTGGTAACCGGAGAGTCTGTATAGTGTAGCTTGGGATGGCTGCTAAAACCGACTGGGTCAAGGTAAGGCGGCCAGCGAAAGACAGAATGTCGAGGGACCAACTCGATAAGCGTTGATGGACCCTGTCGAGGATGTACTGGTAGGTTCTAGTACTGACGCGTTGGTGCAAGAGGGGAACCCCATACCAACCGAGATCAGTAGTCTGATTGAACCCTAAAGCCCGGCTTAAGAAGTGACAGGTCGAGGGAGGGGAATTCCTGGAGAAGAAGCATCTCGATTTGGTCATGCTCACACGTTGGCCAGAAGAATCACAGAAAGATTTTAGAAGATCTTGTATGACGTTCACTTGATCAAAATCGGCTTCGACGAAGAGAATGAGATCGTCGGCAAAAAATAGGTGAGAAGGAGCGGACCATTCTTACTCAGTTTGATTGGACGCCATCGGCCAGCGGACACGGCTTGTGTGATCGCTTGGCCTAGACGTTCCAGACAAAGAACAAAGAGGTAGGGAGAAAGAGGGTCTCCCTGGCGAATACCCTGGGAAGGCATAAAGGCCTCACTAAGCTCGCCATTCCAGTTCACTTGGAAGGTGGCCAAAGGAATACATTGAGCAACCAAATGCCATTTAAAAGAAATTGACATCATTCTTTTTTTTTGGGCCCGAAGGTCAGTGCCCATTGACCTAAACTATGCCAGTCCATTTGCTCCACAAGTAGCTCCACTTTTGTTTAATACATTATGCAAGAGTTGCCTCAAGTACATTCAAAAAATAGGTGAAGTGTAGATTTAGAAGCAAAGTTGCAAAACCTGCAAGTAGTGTTAATATGAGTTTTTTGCTTAATCTTGCCTAAAAAGGTCAAACAATTTCTCATAGCAAGCCATAAGACAGACATCTTAAGAGCTAGATATCTATTCCATACCCGTTTGTGCCAATTAAACCTTTGGGGTTAGATTTCTAAGTCTCCAATTGTTACGCCAAAGCCATGTATGAGCCCCATTACCAATGGTGATCTTGATTGAGGATTGAAGGATATCCCTCATTTTCAATATTTGCACCATACTTTGGGAGTAATCTTGCCTTGGCTTGATTGTCTAGAAATTTTTACCTCTCACATATTATTCATCCCATTTCACCTGTAGAGAGTTCTCCTTACTAACAATTCTCCACAACCTTTTGATAAAAAAAGTCTTGTTTATAAGATGCATAGGTAAGCTCTTTGTGGATATAGGGACCTTTAATTAGATGAAAGGAGGGGATTTAATTGTTAAACTCAAAAGATCCCTTAATTCATGAGCCAAGTAGGAACTATCTTTAGAGATCATCATGAAACTCTTTTCCTTGTTGATTCCAAGATCAAATAGCCTACTGAAGTCCGCAAGTGATCTTATAAGACATGACATATAAGCTATATTTGCATCATAGAAGATGAGAAGGTTATATGTAAAAGCTAAGTGAGAGATCTTTAATGGATCACACTTTGTGATACTTGAAGTTTCTCTTGTTGTTAATGTTAATTTGCATAATTCTAGATATAACCTTCATACAGTGAGTAAAAAGGTAAGGGGACAAATGTCTGTTTGCCTTAACCTTCTAGCACCCCTGAATATCTTGGAAGCATACCCATTCACAATAACATTAAAAGAGGTAGTGTAGATGCACCAGTTAATCCATATTATAAATAGTTTAAGAATCCAAATGCTTTTAGTATGTGATAAAGCTTCATTCTAGAGTGTCAAATGTCTTACGAATGTCAATTTTCAAAACACATATTTTGCCTAAGCCTTTGATGTGATAGTTCTTCATTAAGTCTTAGGTAAGCATGAAATTATCTCTAATGCTCCTACTTTTAATAAAATCAATTTGTGTATAATTTACAATCCCTGGAAAAACCAATTTAAGTCTATTAGTAAGGATTTTGAAGATGATTTTATAGAAGATATTGCAACAAGAAATGACCCCATATTCTTTTAAGGTAAAGGAGTTGGAAGACTTGGGAATTAGGTATAAGTGGGTGTTATTCCAAATTCTAAGCATCTTGGAGCTAGAAAAAAACTCCATAACTGCATCACAAATATGTCATTTGAGGTGATTCCAAGATTTTTAATAAAAGAATACATTGAATCCATCTGGCCCTAACGCTTTATTAGGATTAAAGCTGAATACCACCTTCTTAATCTCATTCCAGGTAACTGGTTTCAATAAAAACTCCTTCTATTATATAGAGATCAAAGTTAGGACGATTGTGTTGATAGCTACATCAGAGGAGAGGCTTCCTCTAGGGTTACCTAGATTTGGTAGCAATCCTTAACATGGTTTAACAATTCCTTTTGCTTAGTGATAATTGCTCCTTCTTCATTTACCAGTGAGAAAGTTATATTCTTATTCCTTTTAGCTAAGAGAGCTTAATAAAAGAAATTGGAGTTAGAATCACCATCATTAAGCCAAAACACCTTTGGCTTTTGCTTGATGAGGGAGTTATGATCCTTAAGGTTACTTATATACTTCTTAAGAGCCAATCTCTCTTGAATCTTTTTAGAATCATCTAGAGGATTGCCACAAAGTTCTTATTGTATCTTTAGAAGGGATTCTCTATCCTGATGATATCTGAATACGTAGAAGAGTTTTTATAGTTCCTTTAGCCCTTTACCTATAATAGAATTTGAATGGATCATAGTCTTGAACGTTCCTATTCAAACCATTCACCAAAGCATCCTGTAACCCTTATTTTTTCTTAAGTCATTGAAAAACCTAAAAGGTGAATTCCTTCTCTAATATAGCGATATGCCTTTTATCCCCACAGGAGAATGGTTTGAGCTTACGGAATTGTTGAAATATGCACTAGTGTATTGGAATTTTCTTACCATTCAAAGTTTACTAAAGCTTTATTGAGCTTTCTTTATAGTGAGCTAATCTTTTTCTTTGGAATGTAAAATTCAAAATATAAATAAAAGATATCTAGACTTTCTTAATACCCAAGCATTTAATAAGAAGGTGACTACATTGAAGAGAGATTGAAGAGCTTATCACCTTTACAAGTTCAGGGTCACAAGCAACAAAAATTCTTCTTAAATAGTGATGGCTATAAGATGTGATTAACTTCCAATTATTCTTGAGGAACCAAATATTACCATGTATATTATCCTTTAACTTAGTTTTTAATAGTTTAAAAAGAAAAAGCCTTTGACACTTGACATAATATGTAACTACCATATGCTTTTTGGGGTTGCTTAACCCCCTCATGTTCCAACCGAAAAATGGACATTATCTAGAGGAGATAGGGGCTTTGCACTGACCTTCTTCTCTCCACAGTTTTAAAACCATTTTTAAGTTTTACATAGATCATCATCAACTTTATGACTTTGCTCATTTTCTTTATTGGGGCTCTCATCGACTCCTGAAGGATCCTGAACTAAGAGATTGTGAAAGTCGTCTTCACTAGCCCTTCTAGCCTCATTTAAGGGAATCATATTATCTACATTAGTTGTTATAAGAGTCCTTGAACACAAAGAATGGCTAGCCTCTATATTTTTCTTATCTTTCTTTTTAATTGACTTATTATTAGGGCAATCCACCAACTAGTTCATTGTCTTTGGGGAACGAGGGGTTGCATTAATATGTTCCTCTAAACCCATCAATTCCATGAAATCCTTCTAGCAAAATTTCTCTCGGTTGGTCTTTTGGCTTTCCCTTGCTGTAGTAGTGAAGGTCTCCATTGATGGGAATTCATTATTGTATCGTTCATAAGGGAGTCATTCGCTCCCAATTTAAGTAGAGGAACGTCCTTTGGTAATCTTATTGCATGTTAGTGTTAATAAAAAGATGGGCATAACTAACTCTTCTTCGAGTGGATGTCGCATCATCCTTTAGTAATGGCTCTACTGTATGATCTCATCACTAGACGATTAAGAGAGAAATCCACCTTTCTTCCCTTGTTGGAGTTCTTTCCTTTGGAGGAAGAACTAATGTTGAACGAAGGTTAGCTTGCTAAAAAATTACAACTAAAGTAACTAAATTTTTTGATAATTTCAATCTGTTTTATTCATTGATAATTTTGCCATTATATAAGCAG
The DNA here is from genome assembly GCA_025629785.1 of Erythroxylum oxycarpum. Classification (NCBI taxonomy): domain Eukaryota; kingdom Viridiplantae; phylum Streptophyta; class Magnoliopsida; order Malpighiales; family Erythroxylaceae; genus Erythroxylum; species Erythroxylum oxycarpum. Next base: position 22,118,913 of record JAOTAZ010000005.1, read on the forward strand.
AAAAGGAAATAATAGTAATCTCTTAGAGCTTAATCTTCTAACATTTTCAGATTAACTTCATTAAGAGAGTGATGTAAGTCTCTACTTTATAAAATAAAAGCTGAAGCTTGGCATTTTTAAGTTGAGATTTAATGTTTGGGGAAGAAGCCCTTTTTTAGTAACTTGATTTCTTCCTTCACTATCTTAAGTTTGTAACCAATTGGAAGGCCTTGTAACCTGAGATCTTAGTGCTCAAACCATTTCTTATAGCATTTTGAAACCCTACCACCTATGTCATGAGGTTATAAAGTTTGAAAGGAGTTTTAAGAGGGGAGTTATTTGATATACCTAGAATCTCAATTATAGAGTGATCAAAGCACAAAAGGAATCCAAAATAAGCCTAATTAGAAGGAAGCTTATCTATCTAAAGGTTATTAATGAGGATTTTGTCAAGTTTCTTCCTCTTGAAGCTAAAACCTTTTTGTTTATAGGATCATATAAAATACTAACTAGTGGTGTAACGCCCCATTTTAGGGGTTAGAATAGTAAAGAAATTCGGTACGTTTTATAATTTCTATTTGGATCTTGGCATGCATTCATGGCATTATGTATTGGAAGCACTGTTTGAGATGTTGTGTGTGAACTAGTCTGAATTGATTGTACTGTCTTGGGTGGCATCCACATATCCTCCCAGGGGGGTATTTGGATGTTACAAGTGGAGCTCATGTCTATGATTCCTAACTTTGAAATCAAAGAGGAGAGTTCATTACCATTTGTATATCTATTGATAATGACACTTTCAGCATCATCCCTATTAAGAACGCAATTAAAATATCTAGTAAAAACCCAAGACAAGCTCCTTGAAGGAAGTAGCCTCTTAAGATCATTCCAAAGTAGATTTTTTTGAAAGCTAGAATTAGCAGAATATATAAAAGAGACAATAAAAGGAAATGGGCACAAAGATCAGATGCAATGCAGATGGATTACTTGATTGTAGTTGAAGACTTCTTTAATAAAAATGAATGGAAGATTGAATCCAATAATCACTTTACAATTGAAATGGTGAGCATGGTTAGAGATGAACCTCCATCTGCTTCCTAAAAAGCCAAGCCTTTCTTGAATGTTAGCAACTATCATTTTAGTCTCCAAAATGTAAAATAAGTGAGGTTTCTTATCCAAAATAAAATCTTTAGGCCTTTGTTTTTAGAGAGTTCCATTAAGGGCTATCATATTCCATCCGAACAAATTCATGAAGAGAAGCTAAGGGAGTGACCCTCTATCTTTCTTTTTTCCTGCTGGAATTTCTATCTCCTTTAGTCTTTGTAGTTAAACTAGAGAATACAACTACACTATCATCTATAATTACCTAATGTAGAAGAATTAACTATAAGAGATGTTTTTGGAACAATTTGCATCTCCTTCATTTTTTTATTAGTTTCCATTTGTGACTTGCTCAAGCGACCTAGGTGTATATGCTTCTTCATATATGTTGTTATCATAGACATTTCCAATATTGCCAATAATTTTTTTCCCCAATTTAATAGTGTGAGTAACGTTACTCTCAGGAGATACATCTTGGTTATCTTCCTTCTCCTAGGTTTCTAAATTATTTTGAAGGCTCATTAGCTCTTTATAAGATCCAATTTTAAAGATTTTTCTAGTAGCTTTCCAAAATCTACTGGATGAAGTTTCCAAAAGCAAGTGAGTTGTATGAAATGATCCTAAGGCTCTCATTATTTAGTGAGTCTTTCGATCGTAAGGAGGAAGGTATCGTAAAGTCATAAGCTATTTCAACATACACTTTAGCATACCCTATGCGCTCAAACTTGGCAGTCAAGGAATTCATATATAAGGCCTTATATAGTTCATTATCCAAATAGTTTAGTCCCTCCATAGTCCATTATTCAAGGGGAAGGTTATGGAAATTGATTAAGATAGGTATAAAAATGATTTTATCCTTATCCAAAGTTAATCTAAGATGCCACTTAAGAAGAAGTAAAGGTTTCGCTGTGATGTGCCAAGGATCTTGCTCTACAATGCTTGATAAGTTGGCATCTTTGGAGCACTTGAAATAAAACAATTATCTTTAGCAAGGAGAGTATGTTCAAGTCTAGCTTTGCTCTATTTAGCTTTAGCCCAAGATTTGACTTGAAGAAAGGAAACCCTCTTATCTAGGAAGAACAATACAAGGGATGAGGACCAATTATTTTCCCTAACTTTAAGAAGATTCAAAAGAGGGGAGGTCACTCCATTATTTGAAAAAGCCAAAGGAAAATGACTGAGCTTTAGAGAATCTATGCAAGAAGAAGTAGGATAGAGCAAGGTGCTTCAGAATTTAGGAGAAGGTGGAAACTCAGGGCTGGTAGAAGATCCATGAACTAGAATAGGTGAAGGGGAAATAGGGTTTACTCGGATCAGTGTACTCGGGGAAGCCAGAGAAGAAGGAAGATTAGCCTTAGAAGGCAATAGGTGAAATTTATCTTTAAACACCACCTAAAAATTGGAGTATGGGTTTACATCGTAAGTAAAAGGAAAAAAAGACGCCTGTTTGGGAAAGAATTTAAAAAGTAGTTAACCAAAATGGTAACTAAGTGTGGTAAAAAATCTAAACTACATCTCTCTCAGTTGGTGAAGTCCAGAGCAAGATAAACACAAAAAGAGGTAAAATGGAGTCAAAATAACATAATAGAAGAAAGGATTAAAAGAAGCGAGGAAGGAAGAAAACAACTAGAAACTAGGAGATAAGGAAGGAAGAATGCATGTAATAACAAGGTGGATTGAGCAAGGAAAAAAGAATGGAGAGTTTCTCACACTAGCCTCCATCCTTGGTATCCTACTATATTGCTTCAACATAACATAAGAAATCCTTTCAATTTATTAACAAATAGAATAGGAATTGGAACTTGAAAGAAAACACTAAGACAATAGGGAATACACAATAGATCTTGTTATTTACAAATAACATATCTTATTTTGGTCAACCACTGATGCACTCATATTTTCTTATCTTTTTATACTTTTACACTTAGTTTTTATTCTCATTTGATGTCTAAATCAAGTGGCTTACATTGATTTTATCATTTCAGGTGTTTTAGGTGTCAAGTGAAGAAAATCATGCTAA
>JAOTAZ010000005.1:22152191-22166615 GCA_025629785.1 Erythroxylum oxycarpum
TTATTGCTAAATTTTCAAAATCAACACATGCATTATGTTTTCCAAAAATCCCAAAAGCCAACATATGAATAGACTGGAAATTAATTCACAATAAAATAGTCAATGACATTCAATTTCAATTTCCTTTGATAGAAACATAATATAACATCTTATAAATATTTTTTGAAAGAAAATTAGAAAAACAATTTTATAAAATTTATACGAATTTTTCTAAATCAACATGCATGTTAGTCACAACCTAGAAAATAGTTTGCACATGTTCAATAGATCATCTAATACATGCATAAGTCATTCTGATACTACTGTTGGGGAGCCATAGGTCCATGCATCTCATGCATAGCTATGCAGCAAAAGCATTGGAATCAAAATTCCAACCTCATGACATCCCCAAAAATTCAGAATCTTATGTATATAATAGACAAAATTGAAAGAACATGTAATTAAAATTGTGTACCTTAAGGACACTGTTAGAGAGGCCCAGGATCATGCATCACATGTATGGAAAGGCAGTAGAAGTGTCAAAATCAAAATTCCAACTCCCAGGATATCCCCATAAACCCAGAATATATGTGCTTGTATAAACAGAATGTAAGAACATGAAATTACATCATAAGTACCTTGCAAATGCTCCTCCTTTCTTGAATCTTCTTCTTGTTTAGCTTCTAGCAAACACCAAACACCTTCAATAGCCAATGCAGAACACATAGAGATGAAGAAATATGGTGTGCAGGAAAGGTTTGAGCACTAAACAAGATGGAAACATAAGTAGGATGCTCAATAGGAAGGATAGAAGAGAATTACATCACATACAATAAACATCAAGCAACCCTTGCTTGACATGCAAAGAAATTCTCCCTCTAACTCCCTCTAAATGTCCAAAACATTTCTAGACTCCTTAGCTATTGATCTCACTTTTTAGGTGATGAGAAATCACTTATTATGTTGCTGGAATTAGTGGTCAAGATCATGACTTAGTTGGTCATGATCGTGACTCCTTTTCAACATTTCTGACCGTGATCATATCGCGATAGTATCCCAAAACATTCCCTCAATCTCCTAAAAGTGTGACCCTTTAGATTCCCAATTTTTGGCCACTTGAATTATCTTTTAATCTGAGCAATTCATGAATGGTTTTATGACTCCAATTTATCAAAAATTATATGGATTGACATACGAACTCTTTGATAGTCAATTATCTGACTTACAAGCCTTTCTAGGCAATTACCTTGTAATTTGTCCTTTCACCATTCTATACCTTACTTGGTTTGGAGTATAGGCCACATGTCAACTCCCAGTAAACTGACTACATCCCATATAGTACAAGTGATATTAGTTCTCATCTTGGGGATCTTATTACTCTTTATATCGTTGAAGACTCTCTTTATGACACATCTACTCTGGCTAGAGATTCCTGCATAATGACCTCGACAAGAGGCTGTGGGTATTATCTCCTTCTATCAGGAGTGGTGAATCCTTTAATAGCTACTCAATTACTTTCAAATACCAATACCTGTACCCAATCACCACCCTATAAGTGACCTCATCTTGAGGCAACAAGGAATGGTGTCAAAGCACACGATCAGTATCTAAGATAATCTTGAGTACCTCAAGTTTAAGGATATTTGCACCATTGCTATGATGAGATTAATCAATTTCATTTGATAGGTCTTCCATATAATAATCTCATAGCGGGTCATTCGATGTACTTACTACTCTTAGTAAGCATCCACATGTTAACTCTAAATATCTCATGCTTACAGCTTATGAGATCCACTACTTGATCAAATCAAGGAGTATAACATGTGCTAGTCTATATAGATTAACAATGTCTTATCTCATTAATCCTATGACTAGGGATCATTTAGATACTAACATAATTGCACATGACAAGAATCTCATCATCATGATTTCCTTCGTGCTATGTTTTATATTATGGACTTCATTAACTTTATTTAAGATCGACGTCAATTCATAAATATGAATATCAAATTAATGAAAATTGTCTTTCACTTTATTAATCAAAATAAAGTTTGTACAAAAGTGCTAAAAGCGATTGCCTTTAAAGCACTACTCTAACAACTATATATCCCAATTAAGTCATCATTAAAATTCAATAATAACAAGGACATAAAAGGAGTTAGTAGATAATTAATTATGAATGTCTTCTTTTCTTTTCCTTAAGCTGGAATTCTACACCTTGTGTTCTTTAGGATGTTGATCTTTGATCTCTTCTTTTATTTTTTTTAGCTATCTCTTTTATGCTTTTCTTTGCCTTAAATACTTCTTGATCTTTTTAGAGCTCTTTCTAGGGTTTTCACACTTGTTTTTGTTAAAAAAAACCCAAATACATATATATAAAAAAAGTAAAAATCGCTTGACCTAGAAAAGCTAAAATTTGCATGATCGTGCATATTGCACAATCATGCATCCTCCTGTACTACCTGTTTGTCTCGATCATGCATGGGTTGTATGTTTATGAAAGAGACTTCACCAAGCTTCCTACTACCTTCTTGCAAGATCATGCATCATGCATGAACATGAAAGATCTTATTCACTAGCTCCTTCCTATTTTCTTCAAATTTCCTATCTCCACTCATCATCAAACACATTAAACATCCCTTAAATAATACATTTAAGATCACATTCTTTCGCTAATCAATAAAAATCAAATATAACTTACGAAAATACTAACAAGAACATAGATCTAAGTCCTAAACACATGATTATTAGATAAGAAAACACTTAAAACACACTCTAATGCTTAGAAAACATACTATAATTTACACCTGTCAACTTTCCCACACCTAAATCTTTGCTTGTCCCCAAGAAAAAGTAAAACAACAAAACATAAAATGCAAAACATAAAACACAATACACATATAATCATATAATCATGCAATAATGCAATAATGGTATAATAACATCAAATCTTATGAAATTAACTTATCCACAAACATCAATCACTCAAAAAGTTCCAACAAACTAACTTCTTTCATTTATGTTTAAGTGTTTTGATTTAAATACACATATCAAGCAAAATATTGAAACCCTATTCATAAATTTGTAGCACTTGTAAGCATATTGTCATCCTTATTTACAAATTAAAGAGGTAGGCCATCAGTAAATACCTATTCATGGATTTTTTTTTACATTTAATAAGAATATCAATATGTCCACTTTTATTGACAACATTATATTTTTAGATTTTATTTAATGGTCACCTAATCTTTTAACGCGAAAGCAAACACCATATGATGAATATCTCCCAATTAATTAACTAAGTTACATTTTATCAAGCTTTCTTAGAGTGTGATTCTAGTCTTTTGACACGAAGGTAAGCTATATCATAACTCACAACTAGCTACTAGCTCTGTTCTTAACCCAATTTTTTCAAAAAGGGTTAGTGGAATATGAAATTGATTTAACACATTTATTCCATTTTTTTTAACATACATCAATTCTTCCTAATCAATCACTCCTATGAAAGGCTACTAATGATGCTTACCAATTTACCTTAATTTAATTATAAGTGCATCTAAACAAGTGTCATAAACAAAATAATAGGTATAATATTCTAATCAACATGCATATTCATGTTAAAAAACTTTAAACACAACTTCACAAGCTAATGTATCTTTGCAAATTAAATGATCATATTCATAGACAATCAAATTCATTTCAATTTCATGTCATTGAAACAATTGCACGAATACACAATGGATCATCATGCAACATAAATTTTACACACTGCTAACATATTCAAAAACTAACATAATGTAAATGCAAAGTCACACATAAATGATATGCAGTTACATACATGCTCCTAAACTTGAAAAACATATTCTACTTAATGTGAAAAATGGAACACAAATAAAAAACACACACAACAAATATAATTAGCAAAAGAAGGAATAAAAATAAGGGTAAGAATACTTTTGGTGATTTTGGTGGTGATGGCTTCGGAGAAGGAACTTAGACACACTTCATGCCATGAATATCCTTAAACTCAACTCACTAAAACAACATAAAAATAAGGGGGGGAAAACTACTTAAAACATAACATGCTAGTTTTAAAGTCACCAGCATGACCATTTCAGCTTAAATTTTTAGCCAACTCCTTGTTTGAATGTTAAGTTCCTATTTATCATCACACTAGGACTTATGCTTCTTATATCTAAAATTTTCCACCCCATGGCTCTCATTCTCTTTCTAATTGTCTCCACTACTCTCTTTTCTTATTCCCTATTGATTTTCAACTCTAGAATGGGTGTTTTCTGATTGATTTATGTTAAGTGTCAATTATGAGTTATCCGTAAGTGCACGGAGTAACTATAGCTAGTACTTGCAAGTACAAGTCGATCTCACGAAGACGATGATTATTAGTAATTGCCAATATCTTATTATTTAATTTTTATTTTCAATAAACATAAATAAAACTTAAAAATTAAAATAAAATACGCAACAATACTGAATAAAAAAATAAAAAATCACTCAAGAACTATTGATATCAACAATTAATGCTAGGTCATAAATCCCCCTAAAAACCCTTAATTAATTGATCTTTTATTATGCAATTGTTTTTGTTGACTATTGAATCATGAAAATTCCTATGGTATGCTAATAAATCACTTGAGACTACTAAAATAAGAAATCTTAGAGTTATCAATCGATATTATTCAGGTTAAAGGTACTAAGATTGCTTTACTAATTGATAAATTCTACTATTATGTTTAACCTTAAACCAGAGGATTTATGTCATCGTATCTCTAGGGTTGCAATCAAATCCTTCCAATTATGGTAAATCTATTCATACACAGGATTTTTCAATCTCTATGTTATGAAATCAGATTATAGACTAATATTATGAATTTACTAAAACATATATTAAGCACGTAATTAAATCACAATATATCAATCCAAACAGTTACATTAAATAAAAGAAATAAATCAATAATATGGTCATCATAGATTTACCCTAAAATTACTCTAAGTTAGTATATACAATCGGTCTAATGATATTTATTAGCATTAGTAACTTAGATAATTCAACTACGCAAATATGCAACATAAATGAACAATGATTACAAACACGCACATCCACTTTAACCACTAGCCAGTAAAAGTCAGAGTTTAACTTAAACAATAGGATTCCTATACATGAACATCAACTGTTCGATAAAATTACCGTCAAGCAAAAAAAACACAAAGACTCGTTACGATGAATTATTCCATTGCATAATGTTAAGTTAACAATAGACCTCCAATTAATGACATAATATTAGACATAACAAAAAAGAGCAAAATTGTTTGAGCTTAATTCAATCCAACACAAACAAAAGCGATAACCTAAAAACTAGGTTGCAAGCTCATTACTAAGGTCAGTAAGTTGGCAACATTGACAATTTGATCTTGTATAGTTAAAGAAGGTATATGGTTGCATGGTCTTATTAATAGTTTAGGCGTGGATGTGCAAGACTCTATTATTTACTATGATAGTTAAAGCGCACTAAGCTTGGCTAAAAATCTTATCTATTATAAGAGATCAAAGCATTTTGATATCAGATTGAATTTTATTTGAGATGTCATTAAGAATAAAGTGATATCTATATAAAAGATAAGTACAGTTAAGAACCTATCATAGTTAAGAACCTATCATATATGTTAACAAAGTCTTTACTTACAGAGAAGTTCTAGCATGGATTGGACTTGATCAATGCTCACATAACCTGAAACCTTTAAGGGCTTGTATTACATAAAGTATTTCTTGGTTAGATATTAGAGAATTCAAGTCAAGGTGAATAGTTATAAGACAAAGGTATAAGATTGGAATCAATCTTATAATGCAAAGGTAAGTTTAAGAAGTAGTAGCAAATAAACACTAGAGTGATACTTATGATCAACGTCAGACTTACCGGTGTTTCCATGCATGCATAAATAATCTACTAGTAAATTGGAACTAATGTGAAAATTGGATTGGCAATGGATTCATGGCACATTTCTTAAGGACACTTTGAAATAAAGTTTTAGTATCCTTAGACTTGTGTAGAAATAAAGTGCTCTTATACTTAGACTTCTTACCTATAATCTCACATTATAAATACCTCTTAAGGGCTTTGTAAGTGGGAGATTGTTATATTTCTCCTTGCATCATCTTTCTTAAAACAATGAATTATACTTCCATACCTATAAAAGTAGGTCATATAGATTAGTCAAACTACATAAATTCTTGTATTTTTATTTTTATTTTCTTTATATTATTCCCATTTTTGTAATTGTAAAAAAGGAAATGCTCGAGTATGCTCTTTTGGATTGTCCCAAATAAAGATTTTTATAGTTTCTTTGTGTCCTTTAATTTGAGTTTTGAAAGGGAGCTATGAAAGTACCTTACTAACATAGATGAGATGATATGATAGTGTATTTGATTTAATTTAATTTACTATACACATAACCTTTATAATTAGTTAAAAATCATCATTTTTGACTAGGAGTGCAAAAAGATGTAAATGGTTGTTAATGTTTCTTCTTGAGAAGATCAAACCAGCCAGTAATAGATATCTCACATATGAGGGATAAAGAACATTACCACAGACATGAGTATATCAAAGAAAGAAGAAGGGGAATGAAAGTTGTGCTAAAGGATTTACATGGTGGAAGATTATTAATGTATAAATGGAAGGATATTTGAAATAAGAGAGGCAATAGGAGCACAAAATAAATTAGAAATAGAACTACAAATGATTATTGAGAGGGTGACTTTGGATAGGTGTTTAGTTTAGTGACATAATTATTTAAGGAAATTCTTTATCTTATACATGTTTAGATGAATGTGATAAATTCTATGTGATAAATATACATCGCAAATGAAATTATGATGAGATCATAATTATAATATTCATATTGCATTTATGTATTATCTCTAAATTGTTCATAGTTATTGTTCTATTAATATATTTAGACGTAAATAGAATGTAAAAAATCTAACAAACGTTATATTTTTCCTTATAAAAGAAGTAGGAGAACAAGTTCATTGAACTAACCCTATATGAGAAATCCATTTGAAATATTACCTTATGTCTATAGAAATTCTCATTGTCAAGATTGTATAAGTGATCCTTTAACTTGAGATCTCTAAAGAATGTCATATAGGAATTGTTATATTTTTATATTATTTATGACCTATTGTAGTCAATGGTAGTTTAGTCAGTAGTTGTTGGTATAACATGAATTATATGGAGGTAATTGAGTGATTAATATATGATTCATCATCCTAAAATGATTCGGGAGAATATTCCCTTGTTCTAGATTATTATTGATTTAAGAAAACCTTGGCTAAGTTGGAACAACACTTTGTAAAATAGTTTACAAATATCATTGGAAGAACCAATTACTAATGGTAGAGAACTAACATGATTGGACTCAAATTGAGTAGATATTAATTTTATGTTCTATATATAATCGAAACAATATATGATGAAGAGATTAAATTATACAAAAAAAAACATGTACATAAAGGTTAGTCAAAACCACTTTGAAATTCATAAATATTTAGGTAGTTTTGACGTGTTGTTAGATGTCAATCTTAATCTATAGACATAAATTATTTAATTAGAGAATTAATCCTAAATAAAATATGGAGTTACAACTTATATCCATTACAAATAAAATGTGGAGTTACAACTTATATCCATTATAAATATATTTGAGAACCTAACGAGACATATATTTTAATTTTAATTAAATTAATAAAATGTTCAAAACCTTATAAATAGGCTTAAGCTCTAAAGGAACTGATATTTTTTCCTTAACTCTTTCTACAATATTTGTGGAATTCTATCAACACTTTCTGTGAATATTGTTAAAGATCAGACATTTGTACGACTACGGTTATTGAGGTAAACTAATTTCGGAAACTGTTCAGAAGAAACGATAAGAAAATGATCAAGCTTCGAAATAAAGTACAAATTAAAATTCATTCATTATTATAAATTATGTTCCAATCATTTTATGAAATTTAAGTAACCTTGACTTCAAAAAATCAAAACAAAAAAAATTTGTTATTATTTCACTACGCCTAGGATTAGATCCTTCTTTGATTTTTAACTATTATTTTTTATTATCGAAAGAGTTCTTATCGTTTTGCATTAGTCACACAATCAACTCTTATCTCCAAATGTTAATAAACTTAAATTTTCACCGGTTCTCATAGTAAACTATCCAATATTTTACCTTCAAAATGATTGAATGTGAAAATAGAAAGATTAAAGTTTTAAATATTTGAAAACTTGCTAGTAGCAGTTTGAGTGGAAGGAATTGTTATGTAGTTTGTATGGAATTAGTAATTTCACAAATCCTAATCAAATGAAACAATTCTAAGAAAATAAAACATTATCGCCTATCTTTAGTGGCACGGAGAAAACTGTGAGAAGTAAGGGGAAGAGCCTATAGTATTCACCCTCTCACAATTATTTACGCTTTCTTCATCTTGTATAAAATAGTTAAGCAAAACAAGAAGATTACTCAAATATATTTGTCACAACATTACACGCTACATTTAAGTTTTAAGAGGTACAAGGACTAGAGAAAGTACTTAGCTTATGGTCTTATGCGGTTTACCTCTATTTTCTAGTTGTGTAATCTACACCTCATATGTGTCTATTTATGTTTGATTCGGCTCCTCATTTCTTCTACCATCTTCTTGGTTTCCACCTCACTTCGGCATTGCAATAAGAAAAGGAAATGTGTTAGTCCGATTTCATAGAAAAATTTAAAGCATATAATGGTCAATCACGTGTGACACTAAATATTTGCATTACATTTAACTTAAGTCGATCGCTAAATTCTTTTGACTTTGATTAAACTACAATTCCTATTTGATAATTGCTGTATAATTAATTTGTATTATATTTATTGTTCCCAACTTACTATACTGTCTCTTGACGATAGACTAATGTATTTCAATTCCTGTTCTTGAGGCAGTACGAGGTTGTAGAAAAGCATATCACAAATTCTAGACATATATTAACTGCTTCGGAAAGCAAACCATAGGGCTCACACATTCCTAGATCCCAACAGAAGATCATAAAAACAATTGAAGCCTTGGAATAGTAACGGTATCCACAAGAGGAGAGCGAAGAAGTGAGTAAGCTTACCAATAGCTGTATTAAACATCGCCACTTAGAACTGCTCGAGTGATGCTGAAACCAGTTTGTTTAAGGATCCCGTAAGCGACCTCAGAAACTTCAGATGGTTTAGGCCATTTTCCGTCACATAAATCACTGGCAACGTGAAATACCATTGTCAGAATACATCCATTAGGTTGCTGTCCATCCACTGGAGGCTTATCTGGGTGTATCACAAACCCTGACGGCAAAATGTTCATAGAGTCTGGATTGCCACCACTAGCCAAAATGCTCACAGCCGGTAGATCCATCGGAGCATAAACAAAGTAATATCCCATCTCGTCGCTGTAGCACTCTTGCAAGTACATAATTTCAGTTTTTTGTGCAGACTGCAATGTCGAGGTAGGTTCTTGTTTATGGGTTGTGCATGTAAATTCTGTCTGGCAATGGATGTTTTTGTGTTAAGCAAAACTTACATTTACTCCAACGATGGAAACCCCGTGTTCAGGATTGTCTCCGGTCATGATGTGCACGTATTCTTGAGTTACATATTCTCGATTTAGAATATCCCACTGCGTGAAGGATCAGAGGAACTTGATAGGTATTCTTGATATCATATGTATGCAATGAACAACAGTACTAAATAGGAAAGGAAGACCACTAAAGCCGGAATATGCAAGTGTCAAAACACAAACTGAAATACACGAGTATGTTACGAGATTAATAGTATGTTGGGTTTTAAGGAAGATCACATGCAAGCATAAGATCAATAGAGATCCATATTATCGAAAGTACTAAGCAAATCATTCTTTCAAGACAACGGAGGAATACCTTGTTTCGACAATCCATATGAATCACAAAATCAAACACCTTCTTTGGTGAAACTGAAATCCAGAGGGAACTTGAAAAAGCTATTGTGTTCATTGAACCTCCAGGGCACAAAGGAACTATCTTGTTCATAAGCCTGCAATCTTCAACACCATCAATACCAGACAACTTCCAGTACTGATTCTCGGTGGAAGCACTAACATTGGAAACAAAGCTTCTTGTCATTCTTTCGGCAAGCCTTAACAATCCTTCTTTTCCAATTTGTTCTAGTTGGACTGCAACAAATACCAAAGAAAAGCCTTAACTGAATCTAGTGTTCCTTATAAGAGCTCCTAGAGAATTGAGGTCAATAAAGATATTTCTATCCCATATATCGGAATAACACCGCAGTTTCTTCAATTGAATGTGACAAGTTCCTAGCCAATTAGAAAACAGTGATATCTCTTTACATCCATTTGCCCTGTGAACAGTTCCAGGAATAAAAGCTCCAATCCGTTTGCATTGTCGAATCAGAGTCCCGAACCAACGCTTTGCGCCAAATGCGAAACCAGAGTAAACCAGTGGCCGGAAAAGCCTATGGACTAAGGAATTATCCACCTCTGCATGCTCAACCCATGTAACCTGGAAAGAAAGATCATGCAAACAAAGTTGGCCTTCAACTACATTACTCGAGGAATCAGTTTTATATTAATCTAGATGTGTGCTATATATGGTGGATTACTTTAGAGTGTCCATTAGGCAATTCTTGGATTAAACAACCAGAAGGCATTCTCCGGAATCTTATCACCGGATACTGAAATAAGTTATCCAAGGATACGTCAACGATTCCCCATGCTTTCGGGCCAACCTGTTTACAGTACCTTGCAAATTGACATTCTCGGATAGGTACAAGTGGAGTAGGCATATGAAATTCTGCCCTCATCTGAAACATCGTTAGAATTGGGAGAAATTAAGGGTGGCCTTATATTATAATAATATGCATCTGATCATATGAATGTAAAAGTAAAAAATAAAATCATCTTAAATGTTCATCTTCTGAAACTCCTGTGTTCAAGTAATTATTCATATTCTATAAATAACAAATACGTGTAATCATGTTTATACTGTCACGGATAAAACGTTAAAAGATATAATAATAAACCATTACGCTTATAATGAAACCATCATATGATTAATGAGACAAACTTTGAGATATAAAGCAACTAGCATTTTCTGAAAATTGTTTTGTCATGCAATCTCCACCTAGCAGTTGGTCATTGAGAAATTACGAACTGCTAAACATGTTACACGATTACATTCTATCTCAATTTGAATGCTTCAGTTCATAGAGATGAAATTAGAATAGGGGAACAATCAAAGTTCATGCTAAAACATACCACTAGTAGCATGCCATCGTAGGTCCCAGCAACTCCTGTTGAAAGTTCCCCAAGTTTTGTCACTTTTGACACGATATTGGCGAACAATGATGACCATTGCTTCTGCTCGGTGAAGACTAAGAAGTTATTAATACTACATTGAGTAAAGATCAATAACTGTACATAAAAAGGAGAAAACTATAAAAACCCACCACATCCATAAACCACTCAACGAGGTTAGCAGGACTGACACTAACAAACCCTACTTCTCGTGAAGATTCAGTGGAGAGATAATCTGGATGAGTAATTTCTCTTGGTAGTACTGGAAGCTTGTCTATATACAATCTACTAGTGACTTCGTTGTTTACGTCAACATTTTTGGGAAAAGGATCAGGGACATCCATCTGAATAATCATCTTCATTATTTCCTTCAGACTCATATCTAATGCCCGAAATTCCTGTAAATATTCATCTTCATTTAGTGCTTCAACTCCTGTATCCACTTGAACTTGCCATAGAGGCTCTCCTGCAAGTGCTTTTTTCACAAACTCACTCATTGCTGAAACAGCAAGCTCCCTGACTTTGTTCCTGTGCACCTCAGCAGCAACTGAAACTGCCATTAGTAGGTCAGTTGCTCGGTCAATTTCCAATGGTATGTTTGAGGATGACACTGAGTCAACAACGCTGTGAGGTGAATGAGGAGGAGACTGAGAAGAATGTGGAGGATTAGAGAATTTCTATCATTTTTTAATGGATAAAGGAAATCAGCTTGTATTCTATTTTAAGCAATGTAAATCAAAGACTCTATTTTGTTATCAATGAAATAGATAACAAAGATTAAAAAAAAAAAAAGAAGATAACAAAGATAGGGAAAAACGATATCTAAAGATCTCGTCAGATAACAATTCCGAGTAAAATTGTAGAAACCAGATCAATAATTCACTTTTGAAAGATCACGCCATCTCAAACATATTTATCATATATTAGTCTTAATTCTACAAAGGGAGCAATCCTGGATTTGCTTTTTAGGGTTCATTTGTTTGTTTTTCAGATTATTTTGGCAGAAACTTTGAGCAAAAATTAATAATATGTTTTTTTTCCCCTCAAAATTAGTTAATTGCATGCTGGATATAACAGGCAAGACCTTGCAGAAAATTTGTTCTATGATTAGTTTGAAGCATTTTGTGATGTGTCCATTAGTCAAAGTTTCTGCATTACCTGGGGGATTATTTCACACTCTAACCCCAACTCCTCACTGATTTCCATTTGATCAACCGACTTTGCTGCACCTTCAACAACACTGATAGGAGAAAACCGAATAATAAAATTAAACAAATAACAAGAAAGGTGAAACTGTCGATGAAGGGACATATTTTAATCATAAAACTCACTTGTTCGCGGCTCCAATTCTACCACCATCACCATCTGACTGTAAACTGGGGTCATTGATCTTACTGAATATTGTTTCATCATCTTTAATGTTCCTTCTTTGGTTTTGCGTCCTCCGTGACCTCCTTGATCTAGGCATTTTGTTCAATCTTAACAAATAAATTCATTTATTCAAAGAACAAAGAAAGAAAATAGGTTAGAACCACAAAAACTGTACTGTGTACTAAATAAAAAAAATAAAGGATGTTTAAAACAGACCTAGTTACACAAGAAACATGCGCAAAAATTTAACAAGAGAGGGGATGAAGACAAAAACGAAATTGAATTAGAATTTAAATCCACGGATATAGGTATACACCCAGATAAAAACATTAAGAGTGAAACAGCTCTATCATCACCGTGTCTCTGAGAGTCTCTCCAGTACCAAACTTTTTCTCCAAGGTTCTCTAATAACTGACACTAGCCAGGCACTTGGTTTGGAAAACACCAAACCAGTCTAACGTTGTATAAATATTGAATGAACCCACATTGAATAGAGAGGTGTACTGTGGTAATCTTCGTACTGCATATGTCACGTAGAGGCCGGGTCCATTGACAGACAAAAAGGTTGGCTTAAGTGGCTTAGATTTGGGGCTTTAATTTCTTCTTCTTCTCCTTCAGTAGAGTTTTATGTGGATTGTGGGGCTCATGTGTCATACTTACGTGGCAGAAAGTGGGGGCCACGTTTGAACTCCCGAAACTTGAATCATTAAGCAAAGTCCAATGTGTCGATTTCATGAGAGTTAGAGCCTCCACGATAGAAATGTATTCAGGTGGGATATTTGTTGCCTGCGCCGCCGCCTGCGGCTCGTCAATCGTTTCGGGATTGATTTCCTTATTAATGTTAAAACTGTAAAGGCTTTGCCTCATCCAAGCTAAAATAATACTAGATTTTTTTTTAAGTTAAAAAAGATTTGATTAACCTTCAAATTGTGCTTATGGTAGTATGGTACAGTGAAGGATAACAACAAGAAAAACAAAGAGTACACCAGCCAAATTTCACATCATGGTAACTCTGCTTCCATGGAAGTCACATAGTCCTAGGAGAGAGTTTCACACCATGGATGAGAAAAGGTAATAAAAAAATTAGATCCTAAATGTGAAATTCCAATTTTTAAAAGAATTTTCTAATTTATTTTTAAAATCTAATTTTTAATCTTTGTTAAAAACTCTTTTTGGGAGTTTTCTTAAAAACAATGTGACTTGAATAGCAAACAAGCTTCTTCGAAGAAACTGGCTTGAAAACTCAAAAAATAATTGGTAAGATTTATTAGTAAATATGAGAGAAGAATGTTACTCCAAATCTGTTGATCTTCTTTAGAAGGTTCATGGTTGAGAGTGTAGATTGTAACGCAGTGAGTAAAGCGTAAACACAAAAGTTTCAATCCAAAAATTGAATTCAAATTAGAGATTCTCCAAAATATGAAGTGTTTTAAAAAATCCCTCAAAATAGTGTAGAAAATAGTTTAAATAGGTCTCGAACCCTAAAACGCAAATAACTAAAACAATAGAATTTGACTAAAAAATAGTTGACTTTTTGAAGTCCATCAAATCTGCGAACTCTTTCGTTCGGACTTTTGACGCGCAACCTATTCTTGAAAATTCCAATTTTTAAAAGAATTTTCTAATTTTTAAATTTATTTTTTAAATCGAATTTTTAATCTTTGATAAAAACTCTGTTTGGGAGTTTTCTT
>JAOTAZ010000005.1:22236177-22246492 GCA_025629785.1 Erythroxylum oxycarpum
AAAATGCTGGTTATATATATATTGGCTTCTACACCCAAAAAACAAGGGGGGGGGGGGGGCAACAAATCTTTTATACCCCCTTAATTTGTCCCCTCTATCCCATTTTGATCTCAACCATCCAATTTATTACATTATATCTAGCTATAAGGGGTATAGAATAAGGGGTATAGAAGATCTGTACCCAAAAAACAGAAAATGCTTCAAGGTTATATATCTAGCTTTGTTGTAGATATATAGTGATTTTCTTTTTTTTTTAGGGATAGGAAAAGAAAAAGAAAAAACGTCACCAAAGGATTCATATGTTGTACTAGAAGGAGATGCAGAGTTGCGTAAGACTACACCATCTTTATAGTTTAAGCTAAATTATATACCAATAACGAGAACCTTGTTAGACTTTAGTATTTTGTTATGCAATAATGGCTTATCAAACCGTGAGTAATTACTAACTCTCCTCCTACTTTGACTTCATTTTGTTCAATATAATATAAAAGCTATAATATTTTTTTAAAATGTTTATCTCATTAATGATTAAGCATCGTAAAGGGTAGTAGATAGATTCAATTAATTTGGAAAGGAATTTAGATGTTGAAGAGAAGAGATATGATTGAGGGAAACAATTAATGTTAGGATTGTTTGGTTGGAGTTGGTGTCATTTATGTTTCAGCCACGTGAATGTTAGGATTTATCGGCCTCGTATATGTATTTTCCATTTGTATGAATACTTGTAGGTCTTTGTGATTGGTATTTTCAACTCAAACTTCTTTTCATATTTAAGATTACATGCAACTGGAATAGATTCACCAACAACTTCACTAATTTTGCAGCTACATAATTAGCCCCTCCTGCGATGCCAATCTCAATATAGGCAAGTCAATCTCCCTCTAAGCAAACTTGGTCTTCCCCATTTAGGAGAGAGACTTGAGTTCCTGTCTACTAGATGGAAAGGCCATCTTGAGAAGTTCATGTTTGATCGAATTTCTAAATATTCATCGGAGATTTTTAAAACTAATATTCTCGGCTAAACAATTGTGGTTGTTTGCGATGCAACAACCAACAAGTTCTTGCTCTCCAATGAGAATAGGCTTGTTGTTTCATGATGTCCTGACTTCGTCAATAAGGTCTTCCCATCACCTCATCCAAAGAAAAAGCCATAAAGAAGCAGAAAATGCTTCTTAAGTTTTTAAAACCTGAGACTCTTCAGCAATATGTTGGTGTTATGAATGATATAGCACACAAAGAATCTGCCTCTGAATGGGAAAACAAAGACAAAGTTGTCATCTTGCAAAGAACTATACATTTCGTTTGTCATGTTGATTATTTATCAGCCTCAAAGACCTAATTCCTGTCTACTAGATGGAAAGGCCATCTTGAGAGGTTTATGTTTGATCGAATTTCTAAATATTCATCGGAGGTTTTTAAAACTAATATTCTCGACTAGCTAACTGTGGTTGTCTGCGATGCAACAACCAACAAGTTCTTGCTCCCCAGTGAGAATAGGCTTGTTGTTTCATGGTGTCCTGACTTCGTCAATAAGGTCTTCCCATCACCTCATCCAAAGCAGAAGCCATAAAGAAGCAGAAAATGCTTCTTAAGTTCTTAAAACCTCAGGCTCTTCAGCAATATGTTGGTGTTATGAATGATATAGCACGCAAAGAATCTACCTTCGAATGGGAAAACAAAGACAAAGTTGTCATTTTGTAAAGAACTATACATTTCGTTTGTCATGTTGATTGTTTATTAGCCTCAAAGACCTAAATCACATCGTTAAACTATATGACCATTTCTATCCTCTGGCTTTAGTAATTATTTCCATCCTTATTGATTTGTTTGGAACTCCATTTCGTTGGGCCATTAACACTTCAAAATTTATAAGGAACGAGCTTCTTGCCATTATTAAATGAAAAAATATTGATATAGTAAAGGGAAAGGGATTGGCTATACAGGATGTATTGTCCCACATATTGACGACAAGTTTTAAGTACAAAAAGTACATGAACGAGAGCGACATCGCAGACAAGATCCTAGGACTATTAATTGGTGGACATGACACTGCTAATTCTTCCTATACCTTCATTGTCAAGTCTCTTGTGGAACTCCCCCACATTTACTATCATGTTTATCAAGGTATTACTCATTATTATTTATTTTGTCATTTTGATTTGAATAGTTACAGTGTACTAGGACTATTAATTGGTGGACACAAGACTGCTAATTCTGCCTATACCTTCATTGTCAAGTCTCTTGTGGAACTCCCCCAAATTTACTAGCATGTTTATCAGTGTATTACTCATTATTATTTATTTTTTCATTTTGATTTGAATAATTACAGTGTAATTATTTTTGAATTTTTGTTATATGTACGGAACAAGCAGAGATAGTGTAAATAAAAGCACCATGAGAGTTATTTAACTAGAATGACATAAGGTGAAGTACTCGTGGAATGTAGCATCTGAAGTCATGAGACTTGCTTCTCATCTTCAAGGTGCTTTTAAAGAAGCCATCAATGACTTTATTTTCAATGGTTTCTTAATTCTGAAGGGCTGGACGGTACTCGTAATTCACTAAATCAAAAGTCTAAATGATTAACAATTTCTATAAGAATAGATAAATTTACACTTAATAACCTTGATAATTTGTAAGCGTATGGGTCGTTTGCATAGTATCGAAGATGTAGATCCCATGATGAGGGATAATCTAATCCTAAAATCTAAGGCCAAAACAATTTGCGGTAATTCAAAATGTAACAAAACAAAGGCAAGAATTTAATTCAATCACGCAACTACATTCCAAGAATAAATTATGAAAATATTAACAAAGTAGGAGTTGCAACCTAAACTCAAGAATCAACCTAAAGGAACTATCAATAGGGAGAAAGGGAAATTTTTACCTATCTTTAACGCTAACCTAATCAATTATGAATTATTGGATTATTGGTCCTAGACGATCCTAGGGTTGATTACTTTCTCTCAAGTTATAACCATTAATCCTAAATTATAAACCCTAATCAGATTATGGAAATTTGCAATTTCTCAATTAAGAATCTATCCAAAACCATAATTAGATCTAAAGTTTCCCATTAAACTATCGGGAAGCTATGCGAGATCTTTCTTCACATAATTACCGATTTGATTAATTTCTTGTTCCTATTAAATAACCTAACTCTCGTTAGCTCAACTTATTTATTTTTCATTCGATTTACCCTCTCAATCTATTACTGAATTATGCAATCATAGAAATCAACCATAATAAATCCAATAAACATAAAACAATAAGATTTTATTAAATCAAAGATTAAAAAAACCCGAAGGTGAGTATAAAATATCTCAACATTCACAAATCCTATCATCAAACTACTATTCCCAATTCTATACAATAATAAAAGTGGAAAATAACAGGAAATATGATCTTGGATGGAGACGGGAGGCAGCTACGTCAGAGAACTTCAAATCTGGGAAGTAGGTCGATGTCTGCTTCTTCTGCACTTCTCTCTTCCTTCTTCTCTTTCTCAATCTTTCATCAATCCTCTCTAAGGTTTTCTCTCAAAAGTGGCCAATGCAAAAGCTTTTTCGTTCTGTTCTTCTTGTTCCATTTATATTCTTTTGTGTTTAGAGTTGAACTACGATTTTTTCGAGGTCCGAAAGGTCCAAAAAATCTCTCGAAACGTGAAATTTGGAAGTGGCTACACATCTGCCTGATGCAAGCCACAATCGTGGCTATGGTTTTCCCAAGGTCCGAAACGTCCAAAAAATCCCTCGAAACACAAAATTTGGAAGTGACTGCATGTCTGCGCGACGCAGGCCACGATCGTGGCCTAATTGCTTTAGTTAACACAAAAAAAATTAACACAAAATTTTGCCTACCTTATTACTTTAGTTAATCATCTCATGAAACTGTACTAATAATACCACTTATTTGATTTACTTAAAATTATAAATGAGTATGGCAAATTCTTAGGGTGAATCGACTAACATCGTATCCTAATTAACCAATATATTTAGCTCTAAGTAATTTAGGTTACTAATTTCACAAGCTAATAAATTTTCACAACCTAAAAGACTATGTTTAAGGCCAATTCTATCCCGTTAAGTCCGAGCTATTGACGCATTCACAGAATTCACTTCATACAACCTAAACAAAATATCATACAATATGTAAAATTCTCACTTAAGGTAAAAACACACACCCTCCCCATACTTGAATAACACATTGTTTTTAATATGAGAAGGGTACACAAATACACCAGGGGAAATAAAACACAACTTCCACTTCAACTTCTTTCTCATAATCATCTACAACATCAATCTTCATACATGCACTTTCATCCATCGGCTTCTTCAAAGATTTAGTCATATTGAATTCAACCTGCTCATCACCAATTCTCAAAAGCAGTTTTCCTTCTCGTACATTAACTAATGTCTTACCAGTATTCATAAAGGACCTACCCAAAATCAATGGACAATTCCTATTTTCCTTAAAACCCAACACAACAAAATCAACAGAAATTATAAATTTATCCACTTTTACCAGAACATCTTCTACTACCCTAAATATATCTTAATGGATTAATCTGCAAGTTGGATAAGCATAGATGTTAGCTTGATGTCTGTTAGCCCCAATTTCCTAAAAATAGACATAGGCATCAAGTTAATACTTGCTTCTAAATCACATAAGCATTTAGAAAATTCAAAATCACCAACAACATATGGAATAGTAAAACTCTTTTGATCTTATAGTTTTAAAGACATTGTGCTTGTGATGATCGAACTATAGTTCTTCGTCAAGTTCACCATTTGATTATCCTCCCAAATGTGTTTGAGTGTAAATATGTCCTTGAGAAACTTCGCATACTTGGGAATACACTCCAATGCTTCCAACAAAGACAAATTATTTTGAAGCTTCTTCAACTTCTCTAAAAATTTGTAGAACTGAGTTTCCACTTGATGTTGTCTCACCCTCTGCGGATATGGAATCTTAGGCTTGTAGGGTGGTGGTGGCACAAATGAATTCTCTTCTTCTTTCTCTTCTACCTTCTCCTGTTCTATCTCTTTGCCTTTACCATTCTCCTTTTGTTGGCTATCCTTTTTCACACTTGATTCCTCCAATTGCTTGCCACTCCTAAGTGATCTCCCTGAGTTTTTCCTATGGATTGGCCTCGATGTTGCTTGGCTGCCTGCATTGTTAGTATTCTACAAAAAAATTTGGGTGGTTTTTCCACCCAGGATTGTAAGTGTTAGAGTATGGATTGTTACCTCTTTCCCACTAGCCCAAGTAATTTACTTGTTTTGTATCACTGGCTCCTAATAAGAAGCATTCAGTTGTGCTATAGTTTTCATGCCTACGTAACTCATATTGTAATTAGATGGCTTTGACTATGAATAAAGACTCCTTGTATGTTGCTCAACTGCTTAGTGACGGTGGCAATCTGTGCTTGCAAGTTGTCACCGAGCCAATTAAAATCATCCCTTTTTGCTCCTTAGACCCTTATCTACTACTTTCATTTGACCACATGTAGTTGTTGCTCGCCAACTCTTCCAAAAGGTCATGAATTATATCAATAGTTTTCCTCATTAAAGACTCTCTTGCAGTTGCATCTATGGTTCCCCTTATGCTATGATTCACATCATTGTAGAATGTTTGCAAAAGCAGCTCCCTTGGAAGGATGTGGAGGGGGCAGCTCCTTTTTAATTCCTTAAATCTCTCCCAGGCTTGATACAATGACTCCCCATCACTTTGTTGAAAGTTTGTGATCTCTTTGATGATTCTTATTGTCTTAGTTAAGGGGAAGTAGCTAGCCAGGAAAGCTTAGGCTAGCTTCTCCCAAGTAATGATTTGCCCTGAACTAAGTGTGTTAGTCGATACCTTTTCTTGATCCCTCAAGGTAAAAGGAAACAATCTTAACCTCACAGCATCACCAAACATCCCATTAAACCTGAAGGTGTCATAGATCTCCAAGAAATTAGCAAGATGGATGTTGGGATCTTTGTTTGACAGCCCATAAAATTGCACACTACTCTAAAGTATGTTGAGGAGTGTCAAATTGATCTCAAACTTATTGGCTTGAACTGCAGGACTTGCAACTCCTTGGGGACTGAAACCTGGTCTCATAAAGTCCATCAATGTCCTCTCAACTTTTCCTTACTCTCCTTCTTCTGCCATATTCCTTTGTATTCTGTCTTGACGTCTAACTCTTCTTAGCTCTCTTTCGTGCCTTGTAATGTCTGAACACTTTTCTTTTCTAAACTCGTTAGACTTCTTGTACTCCTTATGTTTATGTTCCTGCAAATACACAAGGAAGAGTATCAAACACTCTTAAATCAAAGTCAACCAAACTAAACAAGATGTTAAACAAAACAATCTTTGGCAACGATACCAAAAACTTATTGAATGGAAAATCAAACTACTTGTTTTACACTAAAAACTGCAAGTATACGGGTCGTTGCTTGTAGTAAAAAGTGGATAATATCCCACAGAGATTGTGCTTAGGCACAACTTAATTCAAGTTATGCTTTGTTTAGGACTCAAATTTAAATAATAAAAACTGAAAAATAAACTAAATCAAATAAACTAGCAACGAACAAATAATGTAACAAAAGTGTAGAAACTTTGATTTCAAGATTAAAGATTAGAGATCTCTTTTTCCCTATCTTGTCTCCCTCCTACTTTGTTGATTGAATGATGCCTCACCTAAGGTGTCCTAATGTTTCAATCACCCTCTCCCAAGGTGTAATCAAATATCCCTAGCCAAATTAAATGGAATTGACTATGAAATCTTTTACAAAATCAGTCTACCAATTTAACTAGTTATGGAGCTATCCTATGGGTAATTAACTAATTAGTCAATATCTCTCTCTAACTAATCAATTAACTTGATAAATGCAGGTTTATAGGGTATCAACTCTCATTATACAACCCTACACAATTGAACCAACTCAATTTCTCAATATATTATAGGGTTTAAGCACAACAAGTATCGAAAGCATTCATTTATTCAAAACAACAAAGTAGGAGTTCAAAAGGTAGTTTAAAAGCGATCTCTACAATTAATTCAACCACTCATAATAGGAACAAGATCAACCATATCCATATTCTCCATAATACAAAACATACTGAAAAAGATAAAAATAAAATAAATACAATGGTAACTTTCTTTCTTTTTTGTATCTAAAAATCTGGAATATGAAAGCTTTTGATTATCAATCCCAATTGCCACCTTTTTACCTAGAAGCTTGTTACTTTACGTGAGCAGTTTAATAAAAAATGTGAATGGTGGCTGTTGAATATATGTATATGTATATGTATATGTATCTGTAAGGAAGGCCTAGGATTTTTTTCGAGATTTGAAAAGATCAAACCCTTTAAAACTTAAGTTTGGAAGTGTCCTCGTGTTTGTCCCAACGATGGCCACGATTGTGGCCTATATGACATGTTCGTGGCCTTTGAGTAAGCTCTCTGTCACGATCATGACATGCAGGCCACAATCGTGGGTCTATGTTATAACCCAGTTTCCCTTCGAAACTCCTTCGTTCTTTGATATTGACCTTGAAACAATAGCAAACTCATCAAGGCACCTCAAACACACAACTTTGAAGCTCAAAAGCATGCTCTAACCCATAAAACACAAATATTTAACAAACTAACACAATTTTAACCTAAACACATACTAAATAATCAAATTAACAGTTAAACATACACTAGACTACGCACTAAAACACGATGCAATCTACAACTATCACTTTTCTAGTAAATATTGGAAAAATATTATAGAGCACTAAGAAGCAAACATGTATTGTTTTATTAATGATGGAAGACAATCTCATAGCATCATTAGTAATAGTGAAGATGTTTTGTGGTTAGGCATTTAATAAATTGTTTAGATGTCATTATAACTGCTATTGATATTGTCATGATATATGTGATATTCAAAAAGAAATTATATATACCAAGGACTATAGTTATTATTAAAAAACCAAGCATATAGGAACAAGTATAATTATATCAACGATTTATTAGCTCGAAAGAAGTGAATATTAAGTATATTCATATAGGAAATGTGATTGTAGATCCTATAACTAAGATGGTTCCTGTATATGTAGTTTTTATAAATGTTAGAACATTTGGATTGCATAAGATTTACATTTTATTTTATTTTATTTATTCTATATGAATATCTATAGTACTTACTATCAATGATGATGTTTTTGTTAAGTCAAAATGACTTTACATAAATGATTTTGATGAAGTATAAATAATAATGAAAAGCAGACGGAAGCGAGAGCGGAAAAAGCAGATGAAAGAAAGCAGATGGAAGCAAAAATGAAAAGCTAATGGAAACAAAAATGAAAAGCAGACGGAAGCCAAAATGAGAAGCAGACGAAAGCCAAATTGAAGAGCAGATGGAAGCGAAAGCAGAAAAAGCAGACGAAAGGAAGCAGTCGATATAAAAATCAGACGAAGAAAATCAGACAAAAGCAAAGCACGTCAAATCACGAATTAGTCTAAGTTAGTTACAGAACTCAACTGAATAACCATTTCTTGAAAGAAGCAAGAAACAAGAATCAAGAAGCAGTTGAAGACGAAGACTATAAATATGAGTTGGAGTCGAAGATTGCTGAAGTTACTGAAGTTAGCAAAATTAATGAGCTTAGCAATACTTTAGAGAAACTATTGTGCGAAAAATCTAGAGCTATTTTTCTGTAACAAAGCTCGAAAAAAACCTTTCAGTTGAAAGTAGAGCAGATAGCCTACAGAGGCTAAGTGTGAAAGAATACTTATTGTAAGAGACTTGAAGAGGCTCGGAAAGAAAGAATACTTGTAACATTTTGAAAGATAGTGGAATCTCAAAAAGATATCTAAGGACTGGACGTAGCTCACGGTTTGGGGTGAACCAGTATAAAAATCGTTGTGTCAACATCTCTCAACTCTTAATCTCTCTTATCTTTCAATTTTCGATCTTACTAGTTTTTATACAAGTTTTCAAAAATACTTTATAACTTTGATTTTTAGTAGTTCTTGTGAAAAGAACAAGTTTCTTTTAACGAAAACGTTTTCGAAGGGGCTTAATGAAAAAGAATACACAATTGAACCCCCCTTCTTGTGCATTTGTATATTGTATAATAAGTCTTGTATTAACGTGTGATTCACTTCAGAAATAAACTTACATAATACTTCTTGTATTAAGGTAAAATCTTATATAAGATTTTATGAATCTTAATGCATTTCAAATAGAGATCTCAGACAATCAATTTAGGGATCTGTGGTTATACCCAAAAAAGGTGCAATTCATAACTTAATAAATTTCTTTAGCCTAAGTTATTCAATCTCTAGATAACTGAATCATGAATACAAGTTGATCACATAAGGAGTTCTTATCTAGATGCTTAATTATATCAATCTTTGATACATTTTTTTTAATTTTTAGGGGAATCTTAATCCACTTTATTATAATTTAAGATAAAGTTAAATTGCATATAATATTATTATTGACTAGATAATAGTAGGAGACTTAAATGTAGTATTTACTAAATCCTCGCGAAAACGATAATTTACTTGTCACTACACTGCTATAAGACGATGGGTGCACTTGCTTATAGACAAAAAGGAACATTTGTTATATTTCTATTTAAAATTACCTTGATTTGATATTAAAATTGGTTATATTTAATTTCTTAGGTAATTTTAGATATATAATGCTTTGAGTGTGATTTTGGCCAAAGATTGAAGAGTTTTACATGTTAAAGTAAGAAAAAAAATCATCTTTGGATAAATATTGCATCAAACATAGGTATATTATTGCCCATGTCCCTCTCTAAATATTCAAACACGTCCTCACACAAATTTGTGTTTCAAGTTATTTTCCATACTGAAATTTAGGTTTGAAGACAAAGTCTCATACATGGGCATATTGCAGCTTATTTTATATGAAAAAAGTTAAAAGGAAGGACATGGCCTCGTATATGAGCATGTTAAAACCTATATTCCTCTATGAATGAAAATTTTGAGTTGCAGTTCTAAGAACGACCTGAAAAATTATCATATCATAGACTATGTCCATTAAAGGAATAACTATTTGAAAATTAGAGAAAACTCAAACTAGAAGAGTAACTTTTATAATTTCAATTTTTAAATAATTTAAAATTTTAGTCACAGGAGAGTAACTTTTAAATGAGCTCTTTAAAAACTATTCATTTCCTAATTAGAACTTTATTTGTACTTTTTCCACATGATATTTTTTAAAAAAGAAGAGAAGTTATTTATTTATATATATATATACACACATATATATATGTATAACTAAAAAAGAAAAATAAATAACTTC
>JAOTAZ010000005.1:22263565-22285753 GCA_025629785.1 Erythroxylum oxycarpum
ATTTTATAAAATAATATTATCAATTAATTTCACAGGGCATCATTGCTGCGCATTTGCGCAGTATCTTTCTGCTAGTCTTTTTAATTATCAAGAGTACCAGCAAGTAGCAATGATATGGCTACTTCAGGTAGGAATATCAATCATGTATCCATCAGGTTTATTAAGAATATACCACCTTCCTTCATAACAATTAAGGGCTCATTTATAAATTCTGATCATTTAGATATTAAAAAGTACTTTACCTATATAGTTATTCCTGAGAATCCCTGCTTGGAGACTTTAACGATAACTCTGAGGCCAACCTAAAGTTAAGTAAGTTAAGACTCAAGTTTTGAGAAGATTAGGGAGAAATTCCATATCTTTGCACAGATTAAGCCAAGATATCTTGAAGATGAACAAAAAGTTCCTAAGATCCTGTTTGGTTGGATGTTAATTAATGAAATAGAACGGAATGGAATGGAACGGAATATAATATAGTGAAAAGTTATTTGAAAGGGATGTAACGGTTCATAGTGTAATGTAGTGAAATGTTGTTTAGAAAATGGATGGAATAAAAAGGAATGTATAATAAATGACTATTATACCGCTTAGATTAAATGACTATTATAAACGATGGCCATTCTTCTTCTCCTTCCGAGCCTTTGCGAAATTTTCTTCTTCTTTCTTTTCATTTTAATCAACTTCTCTAACTCATCTCAACCACATTTTCGAATTACATGCAACTCAACACATTCCAAAACAAATAAAAAACAAGAAATTAACGTTAAATCACTACAAGAAATACATGCAGAAATTAGAATTTGCATGTACGAGAATTTGATTTTTGATGTTTAAGTTTAAACCTTGGGTTTTTTATTTGATTTGTGTTGTTGAGTTGAAATTAAACTAGAAGAATTAATTTAAGTGTGTTATGTGTTAATTGAAGAAGATAGAAGTAAGAAAAATCTGGAAAAAAATTACAGTAGAAAAAAGGAAGTATATGTGAAGTTTCGGATTTTTTATGTTTGAAGTGTAAATTTGAATTTGATGAAATAATGAAAGAAAGAAGGAGAGAAGAAGAAGAGATGGTCGGTGAAGAAGAAGAGATGTTCGCGACTTTTATTAGGAGCAAAACGACATCGTTTTGCTTCTAAAGATTTGCAACTTTATCAGCAAAATGATGTCGTTTTGCTTACTTAATATGTTCTACTTTAGAAGCAAAACGACGTCATTTGGTTTATAATTAATCACGCTTTCCTTCTTTCTCCTCCAAAAACGCGATCGTGCATGAGCATGACCGTGATTCTTCTTCCTCTTCTGACACTCTGCAACTTCTTCTTCTTCTTTTCTTTCTTTTAAACCAACTTCTCTAACTCATATTAACACCATTTTCGACTTCCACTAAACTCAAACCATTCAAAAACAAAATGCAGAAACTAGAATTTGCAAGTATAAGAATCGGATTTTGATGTTTAAGTGTAAACCTTGGATGTTTGATTTGTTTTGTGTTGTTGAGCTAAAATGAAGTTAGAAGAAAGAGTTTAAGTGTCATTTGTGTTACGTGAAGAAGATTGAAAAGAAGAAGAAAATCTAGAAAATTACAGTAGAGAGAGAGGAAGTGAAGGTTCAAATTTGTTATGGCTGAAGGATAAACTTGAATTTGATTTGTTTAGAAATTGTATTGGAGTTAGAAATGCAATATAGATGATTTAGAAGTGAGTAATCTAAAAAAGGATGAAAAAAATGGAAGGAGAAGAAGAAAAAATACAATGAAGAAAAGAAGGAAGCGTGATTGTGCTTCAACAGGATCGCGACTTCACTGTTTAAGATCGCAAATCGCGATTATGCTTTTGCACGATCATGATTTTGCAGGCGTTGTGCACGACCACGACTTTCAACGTTTTTGAAGATAGTTTATTTCTGAACATCCTTTGGTATTTTTGTTATAACTTCTTCATCCAATGTCCAAATGACTTGATTCTTAAACCATTAGATTCGAAACACATTTTTCTTCTTCTCTACCAAAAATATAGCCATCTGAATTGGTTTGATTGCTGAATTTAAGATGAAATTGTTGCAGAGTACTAGAATATGATAACTGGTAATATTTTACTGAACATACTTAGGTATTTTGATTATATTTTGATCAGTAGTTATCCAAATGGAATGATTCTTACTTTAAATTGAACTAGAGATATATGGATACAAATTGTCTGAAGAGATCAAATTTTAATTCTGTCTATACAAATTTCAGAATTTGACTTGAACTTAAATACAGAGTACAGTCTTAGTTTATGAATAGTTCGAAATAATTGGAGTATAACTTTCAGATTTCTGAACCAAATTGTATGATCTTGGTCTCATTAGAAACTTAAGACATTGGAGAACAATTTTGTAGAAGAAAGTATTGCCTAATTGTGTCATTTACCTTATCAGAATGATGATGAAAATTTGACTTAAAAGCATGTTTTTAGGAAAAATCTGAAATGGTTATTTGATAAGCATGGACGTGAGTTATAAGATCTCACACCCGTGACTTATTGGACTACACGGCCGTGACTTTTCTTGAATTATGCACGGGCGTGCATGATGTTACACACCTATGACTTGGTGGTTTTTGAATGCAAATGATATTTATGAGGGTTTTAGATATATGGAAGATATAGTGATAAGAATCATGATAACATACTCAGGATTGTCATTGAACATACATTGTGCATATTTTCGATATATAGATGTACATTTGTCCAAAATAACCAGAAATTTCTTATAGTTCCCTCAATTACATGGCTTCGTCATAAATTCATCCATAAAATATACAAAAATATCTGACAAAATGCACACATTGACTAGAGGGAAAATGACCTGATATCAAGTCATCAACATATACTACACTTGTCTTCAGTTAAGAAGACATCATAAAATCTAACATGTTCTTCCAAATATTTATTGGTCCACCAAGTAATGCCCTAACTTCGTCAAGCCTATGAACAAGGAAAAGATAACTTTTAAACAATTTTGATCCTTCCAGTCCCAACTCTACCAAATGATTATAAAGTTCTTCTTCTGAAATGGGAAGTGGTTTAACTAACAGTGAAGTATATTTTATAATAGCATCTGCAACTGTCTGAAGGTCATCTGTGATTACATCTTCACCATCATCTGCCCTGTTTTTCCTTTCTGTGATGTTCCTGGGTTTGCATTTTGTGAATGAGCTAGCATTCCCATTGGAGATTCAGTGCGATCACCATCTATTATTACATTGTCTTCAAAACTTAAGTCATTCTGAGTCCATATGCCATTATTTTCATCCATGGTGTTGGAAAACCCACTATCGACAGAAATGGTGTGCTTTCTTATCTCCTGTGTTGTTTCAGCATGCTCATCAGTTGCTCTATCACGTCTATAAATCTCTACCATCTTCTCGTAGTTATGAAAAGGCTTCTATCCTTACTCAGCAGCTTCTGGTTTAGCCTGTTACAAAAAAACTTATTAATGAATCAACAAATCACAACATATATCGTATTTTCTTCCAACAAAATAATAAACAAGTTCATCTAGATCAAGGGGTCCCACACTTCTGGCTCAACAGTTCACATATTTGTTAACGAACTCAATGCAAATCCATTACCTCCATTTGAAAATAAATCAAAACACTTACTCCACTTATTCTTAATAATCTTGTTCCGATTTTTTATTTTTTCCTTATCGATTCCTTTATCTGGAAAATTTTCCTTTAGTTTAGCTTCAATTGTATCAAATGCATACGTAGTGAAAGTCCCACCAACACGATTGCCTTATCGATGCTGGTATAAGTATGCGTCAACCAAAGCATCATCCATAGCTTGATTCCAAAAGCACGACTCTCTATGGGGTGGCATTTTCTATGTTACAAATTTAACAATAAAATCTGAAATTTATATCACAAGCATTCACAATATTGATGCTTCAGATTTTTCCAAATAATATAAAAGGCTAGAATAATGAATAAGCATTACAAAGATAAAATTGGATGTGAAAACATTAACAACATTAATAAATAACATCATATGTAGATACAAGTAGCCAAAACATATTTTTAAAGCAATATAAAATAATGGAAAACATAAATTAATTGGGATGCGGCAATATCTAGCCTAAAGTATAATCGGTCTACATATGAGCAGCTATGTTATCTCTTATAATTTCTCCACTGTGTGCATCATCTTTGTCGTCATTTTCATACCCATCTTGGTTATCATTTTCCCCTCCATCTTACTCTTCATTAAGAAATGGATCATCTAGTTCTGCACCAATCAAGAAATTGTGCAGAATGGTACAAGCCATAATATTTTTTTTAAAATATGAATGTTGTATGATGGTTCTGTGGTGGATGTTATAATCAGGAACCGTTTTTTCAACACACCAAATGCCCTTTTGATAATGTTACGCAATGATGAATATCGATGATTGAATAATTCATGAGCATTTCGTGGAGGATTCCTTGAATATTCTTTCAAGTGATATCATTCCCCTTTATACGGTGTAATAATTTCACTTCTCAACATGAATCCAACATCAACAAGATAGTATTTTCGTATCATGAATAACACTATGCCAAATTGTAATTTATGACATTTATTAGTTAATAAATTTTGAGCCCTATTTTTACCTTGGGGAATTTTAAGTGAGAACTGTCTGGTTGGTGCACTTTTCATAATTCGTGAATCGAATGCTTTTCCTTCCCACCTAGTCAATAAATACGTGAACTTCATATCAAAAGAACAAGCACGCAACACATTTTGTGTTGGATAATCCTTTCTCCCTCGAAATATAGGAGCATGTCGATTAGGTACTTTCGCACCAATACGTGTACAATCAATTGCACCAACACAATCCTGACATTGAAATATATTATTCTCAAATATTATGTGTGTTTAATATAATTATAGTAAGTTAAGAAAAGAATATCACCTTTAAAAATGGTAGAATTTACTAATGTTCAATGTTTCTGATGGGGTTTCTAATACATTAGGTTGTCTTAGAAACATATCATTTGTTGTATAACTGCTTTCAAAACGCTATGAAAATGTCAACTTACAGTTTCCCTAGATTGACTCCAAAAGAACACAGTCTCTCGATTGGTAACATTATGCCTTAATATGTATAGAAACTTGCTACTTTTCTTCAACAGTTACATGTACAGTGGGTTGAAGCGCACCTTTTCCAGCTAATAAATCACAGAATTCGCCAAATGGTTTAGGCTACATTCTAATTATATTTCTCCCATCGGAATGAAATAAAATTCTTTGCATGATACTCTCCCTTAATTGCAATCTCTCCGATGGTGTAAGCATTTGAAGTTTGTGGTTTGCACGTCTCTTACGTAACACCCACCAATAGATCACAAGACAAGCAACATGAACAAGTGCTAATTGATGTATACGAATCAATTTTCCTTTTTTATTATTCATTCGATTAGCTTCACCGTTCATGTATAAACAAAAATAGGAGTAGTTTTTAGAATAGGAAAATCAAAATATAACAAATATAACATAGATATGTCCATTTATATATGGTGTTATAAAAGCAACAAGAAGCAACGTTAAAAGGGAAGCTTCATCTAAATCATTCCCCCACTGAACTTTCAAGCAAAGTAATAGCAAAACAAAAACAAAGAAGACAACCACATTGAAAAATACCCAAATTTCATAGTTGCTTCTCTCCTCTCTCTGTTGAACTATGCAGAAAGGAAGAAAGTGACCAATGGGTAAACCCATATGTGTGAACCCTTATGTAAATAGGAGTAGTTTTTAGATTGTGAAAATCAAAATAAAACAAATGACATACATATGTCCATTATATATGGTGTTATAAAAGCAACAAGAAGCAACGTTAAAAGGGAAGATTCATCTTAATCATTCCCCCACTGAAATTTCAAGCAAATTAATAGCAAAATAAAAACTAAGAAGACAGCAACATATCAAAATACCCAAAATTCACAGTTGCTTCTCTCTCTGTTGAACTACGCAAAAAGGGAGATTGAGAGAGAATGTTCACTTCGATGACCCATATGTGTGAATCCATATGTAAAGTGAAGGAAAACATAGTACAATCTCCTCACCCAAAACAAAACGCATCTAATAATAAAAGCAACAAACATATATTGTTCAAAAAAATTCGACAGTGAATAGAAATAGGGTAAAAAGAATGTTTTGACAAAAAGGAAGACTCACCGGTGACTAAGTCTTCAAGCTCTTCTTCTGCTTCCCCAACAATAAAAA
This sequence comes from Erythroxylum oxycarpum, assembly GCA_025629785.1. Lineage (NCBI taxonomy): Eukaryota > Viridiplantae > Streptophyta > Magnoliopsida > Malpighiales > Erythroxylaceae > Erythroxylum > Erythroxylum oxycarpum. The sequence continues at coordinate 22,269,808 of JAOTAZ010000005.1, forward strand.
ACAGGAGAAGAATGAGAATTGGTAGAACACGGAGAACGAAAAGAGAAATTTGGAAATGATAAGCTTGTGTGCAGTATAATAAATGAGTTTGGGTAGGGTTAGAAGAAATAATTGGTAAAAAGAATTATAGAGGGTATATTAAGTAGTATGTATTTATTAGTTTACGTTCCATCCTAAACCTCTCGAATCGGAGGTTTCTTATTTTCATTGTTTAGGATTGAATGGGACATAATATAAAACCTTCCGCTTCTATCCCATTCCATTATAAAACCCTCAAATAAACGATAGAAGTGTGCTACGTTTCATCCCGTTCCATCCCTAACCCCTCAACCAAATACCCCTATAGGCCTTGTTTGGTTGGACGGTTTGGGATAGAAGGGGATAGAATGTAACATAATTCCATCGTTTGTTTGAGGGTTTCATAATGGAATGGGATGAAAGCGGAGGGTTTCGTGTTATGTTCCATTTCATCCTAAACAGTGAAAATAAGAAACCTCTGATTTGAGAGATTTAGGATGGAACGTAAACTAATAAATACATACTATCTAATATACCCTCAATAATTCTTTTTACCAATTATTTCTTTTAACCCAACCCAAACTCATTTATTATACTGTACACAAATCACACTTCCTTCTCTTCTTCACTGTATATTTTTTTCTTCTCCTTCCTTTTTTTCATTCTTTTCTAGATTACTCACTTCTAAATCATCTATACTGCATTTCTAACACCAATACAATTTCTAAACAAATCAAATTCAAGTTTATCATTCAACCATAACAAATCCAAAACTTCACTTCCTTTCTCTTTACTGTAATTTTCTAGATTTTCTTCTTCTCTTCAATCTTCTTCACGTAACACAAATGACATTTAAACTCATTCTTCTAACTTCATTTTAGCTCAACAACACAAAACAAATCAAACATCCAAGGTTTACACTTAAACATCAAAATCTGATTCTTATACTTGTAAATTCCAGTTTCTGCATTTTGTTTTCTCTTTCAACCTTCAACTAATGCATTTTTTTCCGTTTTTTCCTACTCATTCACTTTATCATCACCGAAACTACACTTCTCTAAACCTCACATTAATGTATTCATTTACAAAGTAAAACATAATTAAAAATCTCTTACTTGTTTCAACAAAGTCTGGAGCAGTGAGAGTAATATGAGATGTTTTGGATATTTGGTGTTAATTATGGTTTTGAATTTTTTTAATAATGTGTTGAGCTGAAATAAAAGTTGAGAATGAAAGTTAGAGGAAGAAAATGAGCGGAATGCAAAAAATGAATATGCAAAAAAATGAAAGAAAAAATGCAGCAATGGAGATAACGCAAAAATGAAGAAGATAAGAGAATGATTTTTCTGGTTTTGGTGTCGATAAGAAGTAATGGATTTTGGATTTGTTTTTAAATGGTTTGAGTTTTGTGGAAGTCGAAAATGGTGTTAATATGAGTTAAAGAAGTTGGTTTAAAAGAAAGGAAAGAAGAAGAAGAAGAGGAAGTTGCAGAGTGTCGGAAGAGGAAGAAGAATTGCGGTTATGCACGATCGCGTTTTTGGAGGAGAAAGAAGGAAAGCGCGATTAATTATAAACCAAACAATGTCGTTTTACTCCTAAATTAGAACGTATTAAGTAAGCAAAACGATGTTGTTTTGCTTATGATAAAGTCGTAATCGCGATCGTGCTCTGGTTCTGGAGCAAAATAACGTCGTTTTGCTTCTGAAGCAGAAAGTATTAAGTAAGCAAAATGACGTCGTTTTGCTTCTGATAAAGTCGGAAGTTACGATCATGCTTTTCGCTGATGAAGGTCGTGAATCGCGATTGTATTTTAGCACGATCACGACTCTGGTTCAGGAGCAAAACGCTCCTGATAAAAGTCACGAATATCTCTTCTTCTTCACCGAACGTCTCTTCTTCTCTCCTTCTTTCTTTCATTATTTCCAGATTTACTCACTCCTAAATCATCTATTTTGCATTTCTATATCCAATACAATCTCTAAATAAGTGCCTGTTTGGTTCAGCTTTTGGAGACTCCAAAAGCACTTTTTTCTACCGCAAAAGCTATTTTCAGGAAAAAATGGATGTTTGGCTGCAAACTTCAAAAGCACTTTTGTTGTAGAAATAGCTTTTTCAAAAGCTAAAATACAGCTTTTTCAAAAGCTAAAATTTGAAGCTTTTCAAAAAAGCCCAAATTTTAGCTTTTTCGGGAAGCTATTTTTTATGTTATTTCCGTCACTTACGTAAATAACATATGCAACCTTCTGTTCTCCTCTTGGGTCACGTAAAGAAACAAAATAGATTGCGTCGTCTGCGTCCTCTCCGTCCTCTCCGTCTTCAGCTCTCTTAGCTTCTCTGTCTGTTTCCTTGATTTCATTTAATCCAGACTGTTCCTTTGGGTGTCATGCCATATAATCTTATCCGCTCCTTGCCTGTGATATGTTCGTCCCATCTTCTCGTCAAGCTTCCTAGTCTCTTTGTCTCTGGTCATGGCCTCCCATCTTCTCAAATTCAACCTTCGAACTTGGAAAACAATAAATCCCTTAAACCGAAAACAAACTTTATTCTCGCCTCTCCTATTCTCCAGAGACCATCACTATTGCTATTTAAACAATTCTTATTTTTCTTCTTCTTTCACTCACAAGCCTTTAACTCCCTCGCTTCATATCCACTTTCTCTGTCATCCTCCAACTCCCACCCACCCACACAAAAGATGAAGCCATCTTACAAGCCAAAACTTGCCTTGCCGCCACCTTGGAAAAGCCCCTCAACAGCCCAAAGATGGCTGGAAAATTCAAGAAGCTAAAGCAACCCAAATTCCAAGTCGAAATCCCTCTCATCGATGACTCATCAACTTCAATCTCTCAACTCGCTTTTGATGTTTTCATAAACATACCTATCAAGAGAAAAGGGTCAACAGTGAAGATCACAATCATATGGCCAAGCTCCAAGTTGAAAGACGAAGCAATCGAAGTGTTCCAATCTCATTCCTTAAACAACATTACCCATGTTGATATTTCTGCAGCCAAAGGTGGAGATGCCAGAATCTTGAACTCTGCTGAGGTAGCAGTATTCATGGCTCCGGAGAGTTCGCAACTATCAGTTGTCAAAATCGTTAGTGACAGTTTGTATCCAAAGCCTGTGGTGATGTTCAATCCCAGGTGGGGATTTGACGAGGAGAGTGAGTTTGGTGAATTGAGTGACTTTGTGAGGTCATTTGAAGTGATCTATTCGTTCATGGGGTTGGAGGTTAGAGGTGTTTTGAGTAAGAGGAAGGGAGTGGTGTTCAAGTGCGTGAGAGATGGGGTTGTAAGCGGTGAGCAATGGAGTGTTCTTGTGGAAGAAGAAGAAGATAAAGGGGAGCTAAAAGTTGTGTCCAGGTTCAAAACTCGACCATCAATTGGTGAAGTTGAGAATGTGTTGTATAATTTGATGGCCATCAACTCGCCTATCACTAAGTCTGCCAAGTTTCTGAGGGACTTGATATCAAATGTAACAGGAAAAAAGAACTGAGGTTATCACATTTTCATCGATGACTTGGGAGGGTGGGTTTGTTGTTTTCTTCCAATTTCCACACTTGTCGCTGTTCTAGTCCATGCATTTCGTGGCAATAATAGTATAAAAATACTTCCAATCCGATGCATTTTCGCTTGCTGAAATTCATAATTGGCTACAGTTCTCTCTTGATTCACTTAAAATCAATTTGTCTCTCTGCCCTAAACTAACCAACCATGAGACTTGAAGCAATGTTACTGTGCTGTATTATTTAGCGATAAAATCTCTCACTCGAGGAACCTGGAGATGTTGATTCATTTTCATGCTAGGTTTCCTGATATGTTTTTTAACATAAAAATAAGAAAATAAAAAGCGGGGCATCCTAGCATAGTACTGAGTTACTATGATAAGCCTGAAAATTCCGAGAATATTTCACATTTGACATTCTGTATTAGCAACTTGCGTCTTTGCATTCTTTATTATTATTATTTCCTCTCCTCGTACTCATATACATACATATGTTATCTTAATCAGAAAAAAAAAGAAGAAGAAAAGAACCAAAATTCTTATATTACACCCTTTAATGAACTTATCAGAGAAGTTGATGTACTTGGCCCATAATGGCCTGAGTTGAGGGAACGCAACGTCTAGCCAAGGCTTTGCCCGGCCATTGTAATGGACCACACCGGCCGTCTCAGCATCAGCGAGACGTGTGTTTTCTTGGTACCCCAGTCCCAGCATGTGCCAGAAAGAATCAATAGTATGGACGTGACCGTGGAATGCTATTAGACCAGGTGGCAATGTTCCTAATTGCCATAAGCTCAAGTCTGATTTCAGGTTCTGCATTAACAGAAGAAATGATTTAGTGAGCAAGAGAAATAGGAGGAGATCTTCTGCTGAAGTTAACCTGTTCCTGCTCTGCTTCATACCATCTCATCCATACATTTTTCTGAGCCCCACATAAATGTATGGATAAAATAATATGTATTACTTCTGTTGATCGTTTTACAAATGACATTCCACTTGCACTGTATTATAATGTCATTTTTTTAGTTAAAACTCATTTAAATCCAATTTCCTTGAATTTCGTTCATCTTAATAAAGCCTTCCATCTTTCAACATGTGAACCAGAAAAGGGCAATTAATTTATTTGCGGTTACTGACCAGTTGGAGCCAGTAATGGTATGTAAGGCTGATATTGGTCTTCCTCCAAGCTTCCAAATCAAATATGTTCATGCCATACGCCCAAGCGCATTCATTAGGATCAAAATTGTTTACTATCAAAGGATGAGAAAATTCAAGTAGCTCTTCAACCGCTTGGACATAACAAACTTATCTTCTCCTCTGCAGGTTTCCACTGCCCCGTTAACCTTTCCATTCAAGTCAATGTCCCAAAGAGGTGAAAGATCCGTCTGAACAACTATGTCATAGTCCAAGAATACCACCTGGCTTAGACTTGGAAACAGCTGCACAATATGAAGATGATTTTTATCTCCTATTCACAAAGTTGATCAAATTTGATAAAGCTGCATTACCTCCGGCAGATGGATTCTGATGTGATTCATCATGGTATTATGCTTGGGACTAAGAGCATGGAGTTTTGCTGCAATTATAACCGGCTTCTCTTTATTGTTTGCGACAATCGCAGATGACCCTCCTCTGAACTGCGACCAAGCCATCTGACCCTTTTCCATTGCTTCCAAAACCGGAACTTTCCCTTTTGTAAACCAATCGAAATAATTCAATGCTTTGACCTCGATTATGGAAGGCGATAAAGGGTGCAAGGAGAACCATGCTTGCATAGGTGAATAAGTTTTCTTGTCGGTTATTATGTGCAGCACAAATCTTTGGGGGCGTAAAGCATTTCGGACAAGCGAAGTAGCGACAACAGCAGCTGCTACAACATTGTCTGAGGCAAGGACAAAGTGGAAGTAGGAGTTATCCACAAGTGCTGGGACTAGTTCTGGCAAGGGAAGCTGGAGACGGGCAGCTGCATTTGTGAAGTGTTCGTTGGCGGGCCTTAACGCAAGGCAGTGCAGCTGCTTTGGTATGCTACTTGATGCTACATGCATGTAGAGATATTCCTGTATTTTGGCTGTTCTAGTCCTTTGTTCAAGGAGAGACACCTGAAAATTTAAGATATGAAGTTGCTAGTAGGCTAGATTTGTCATTCAAATTCACTTTTACATAGTAGGCTAGACTTATAGTTCAAAATTGATAGTTGGCTGGACTTGTAATGCATTTCAGTTTATTATTTAAGTAGCTTAAAACTGATACCATTTCTCTGAGCTTGAGAGCAAAACTTTTTTCACCTAATTTCTTTTCCTTCGCTTCTGTCATGAAGTCCTGTAAAGTTTGAGGAATGTCATCTCTTCCATTTAGTTTATCTTTGCCAAGTGGTTCCCCCAGAACTTCGTATATTACTTCAGGAACCTTTAAATAGCCAAAAAATTATGAATTAGTCACCATGAAAACCAAACTAAGAGAAGTAGGATTAGGACATTACGGCCGAGTCAATCCTTCTTCCCAGTAAGCTTGGTCCTAATCTTTTCCCCAGGAAACCTGCCAAAGTATAGTAAACATTTAGGACCTAGCCTGTAACCGTAGCAATCGTAGTTAATTTTTGTAACGAAGATTCGAAAGACAGAGAAGAAGAAAAGTGAAGAACTGACTATATATTATTTTGTATGTATTACATCAATCAGATTCAATATATATGTGAAAGAACTGTACAAGTATAAAGCTACTATCTGTATATGAAAAGATTTGAGGAAAGGTTTTCCTCTGTTTTCTCTCTGTGTATTCCAACAACGGAAAGTACAAATATATACAGACAGACTTCTACTTTTACTAGAATTACGCCTCTGAAAGAGTTAGTTTTCTATTCCTATAATGACTCCTAAAAGATATACAACGATATACATGACATCCTAAAGATTATCGCCTAAATATTTACATAATATCCGAATACTCCCCCTCAAGTTGGTGCATGATAGTCCCGAATGCCCAACTTGCCAAGAAGAAAAACAAATTGTTGTGTGCCAAGAGCTTTTGTCAAGATATCCGCAAGCTGATTGTAAGTACGAACATGCATCGTTGTAATATTGCCAGCTTGGATTTCATCACGAACAAAGTGACAATCAACTTCGATATGTTTGGTTCTCTCATGAAAAACCGGGTTGGCAGTAATATGAAGCGCTGACTGACTATCACAAAAGAGCCGCATAGGTTGAGGATGAGACACTCGTAGATCTTTCAAGAGAGCTTTGAGCCATTTCAGTTCACAAGCTGTGGTGGCCAGGGAACGATACTCAGCCTCTGCTGAAGAGCGGGAAACAGTGGCTTGCTTCTTTGTTTTCCAAGAAATAGGAGATCGACCAAGTAAGACAAAATACCCAGTTAGAGAGCGGCGTGTGAGAGGACAACTAGCCCAGTCGGAGTCACAATAAGCAGATAATTGGAGATCACAAGTAGACTGAAGGAAAATGCCTTGGCCAGGATGAGTTTTTAAGTAGCGAACCACCCAAGTTGTAGCATCCCAATGCTCCTGTCTAGGAGACTGCATAAATTGAGCCAAGATATGAACAGAATAACTAAGTTCAGGCCGAGAAATGGTTAAGTAGATAAGTCGACCAATTAGACGACGATACTTCTCAGGGTCTTGCAATTGTGCGCCCGTAGCTAAGGCCAAGTTGTGATTTTGTGCAAGGGGAAAAGCAACAGGTTTGGCTCCTAGCAGTCCAGTTTCAGAAATTATATCCAAGGTATATTTGCGTTGAGAAAGAAAGATCCCATTAGGTCCTCGTGCCACTTCAAGGCCCAAGAAGTATTTTAGAATGCCGAGATCCTTCATATAGAAACACTTGCTAAGGTAGTTCTTGAAACGAGAAATGAAATCTTCATTATTTCCGGCAATGATCAGGTCATCGACATATACAAGAACACACAAGATAGTGCTGCCACTGTGATAGGTAAAAAGAGAATAGTCTGCTAGTGATTGTTGAAAACCATACCTCTTGAGTGCAATTGCAAGTTTAGCAAACCAATTTCGTGGAGCTTGCCGCAACCCATAAAGAGACTTTTGCAATTTACATACTTTTGTAGTGTCAATACAAGAGAATCCCGGAGGAAGTTTCATATAGACTTCTTCATTAAGATCACCATGCAGAAATGCATTATGAACATCCATCTGATGTAAGATCCATGAACGGGCAGCAGCCACAGCTAATAATGTTCGTATAGTTACCATTTTTGCAACTGGTGCAAAGGTCTCATTATAGTCAATCCCTTCCCTTTGGGTATCTCCTCGAACAACTAGTCGTGCTTTATAACGTTCAATGGTACCATCTGAATTATACTTAATCTTGTACACCCATTTACACCCGATAGGTTTCTTCCCAGGGGGTAGTGTTTCTAAGGTCCATGTGCCATTTCTTTCAAGGGCTTCAATTTCGAGCTGCATGGCATGCCGCCATTCAGGATGCCTCACTGCCTCAGAAAAGTGGGTTGGTTCATGGCCAGTGGTAATAGCTGCAAGAAACTTCCTATGTGGCAAGGAAAAATTAGTGCAGGTCACATAATGTGCAATTGGATATGGCGTACCTGAAGACAATGAAGGTGGAACTGAGATATCTGGAGGTTCATTAACATGGTTTACGGTGTGACATATGTAGTCTTTCAATTTGCTAGGGGGCTTACGGTCCCTGTGGCCACGTCCAAGTGGTTCTACACTTGCAGTCTCTGAAGTGGTAGGGGCCACATTTTCTTCATGTCCATTAGGACTAGTATTAACGTTGAAGTCATCAAGTAAGGGGGGTCCATTATTCCACAAAGTTTTGGTGGATGTAACTGGGACGATGGAGCTATCAGAACTATAAGGGAATTCATCTTCACAGAATACAACGTCTCGAGAGTCAAAATATTCTCCATTATTGAGGTCATAGAGACGCCACCCCTTTTTGCCATAAGGGTATCCAACGAATACACATTTTTTACTCCGATCACCAAACTTATCCTTTTGTCGAGAACGGTTGTGAGCATAGCATAGACACCCAAAAGTACGTATATGTGAGTAGTTGGGAACCTGACCAAACAATAATTCATACGGACTCTTTCCCTTATGCAGGGCATTAGGTGTACGATTGATTAAATATCCTGCAGTAAGGATACATTCACCCCAAAATTCAATGGGTAAATTGGCTTGAAATCGGAGAGCCCGGGCTACATTTAAAATGTGTCGATGCTTTCTTTCAACTCTCCCATTTTGTTGAGGAGTATCTACCATAGAGGTCTGATGGATAATACCATTTTTAACAAAATAGTCTTTCATTACTTTAAACTCAGTGCCATTGTCACTGCGCACAATTCGAACTTGTCTGTGAAATTGAGTCTGCACCATAGCACAAAAGTTTTGGAGATTTTTCGCCACTTCACTCTTTTCAGCTAAGAGATAAATCCAGACAGCACGAGAAAAATCATCTACGATTGTTAAGAAATAAGAAGCTCCACATGAAGAGCGTGTGCGATAAGCCCCCCAAACATCACAATGTATTAAATCAAACGGTGCAGAAGCTTTATTATCACTGGGAAGGAAAACATCTCGTGTTTGTTTAGCCCTTAAACAAATATCGCATACTTCACTATGCTTATTATTTTTGCTATTCTTAATACTAGGAAGAAGACTGACTATTTGACTTGAAGGATGTCCCATACGCCTATGCCACATGGTAAAGGAATCAACTGCAGTCACTTTACATGCTCGTACGTAAGGAGTTCCACAAAGATGATAGACCTCGTTTAGCTGTTCACCCACTCCAATCACTGTCTTCGAAGTGTGGTCCTGTATCACACACAATTTATTTGAAAAGGTGACTGCACATTGTGAATCATGTATCAATTGAGATACTGAAATAAGATTGCATGTCAAATTGGGCACATATAACACATTATGTAAAACGAAGCCTTTGCCAAAATTTATTTTCCCTTCCTTTACTGCAATAGTTTTTCTGCCATCGGGCAATCCAATGGGACAAGAGGAGACATCTACCACTTCTGTTAGCAAATTCATATCACCTGTCATGTGATTGGATGCTCCTGTATCCAGCAACCAAGATTTTTGGACCTGCTTACCAGTGAGTTTTTCATTGGATGAAGCAGCTTTCTGTCCATTCAGAATGTTCAGCAAAGTGGCCCACTGTTCATTATTGAGTCCAGGAAAAGAACCACGATCTTCTGCAGCTCCCCCTTGCTGCATGCTTGCTGGGTTTTGTCCCTGTCCCTGTGCAGCGTTGGCTGTGTGTTCACCTCTGCCACGACCTGCTCCTTTTCCACGGTTTCCACGTCCTGAACCGCGTCCATTCTTTCCCATCTGCCACCAATCTGGGTAGCCTACAATCTGAAAACACTCATGGACCTCATGACCTGTTTTACCACAATGACTGCACAGCCTCTTGTCGTCTCCTTTTTTCGATCCTGTCCATGTTTGTGAACCAGTTTGAACAGCAAAATTGACTGCATCAGCACGTTCATCACGCATACGTGCTACAGACTTGTGTGTTTCCTCAGTTATGATCAACGCATAGGCACGGTTAATGTTTGGCAGTGGCGACATGCTTAGAATATTGGATCTAATTGTTCCAAAAACAGCATCATCGAGTCCCATTAAAAACTGGTGTACCTTCTCCTTTTCTCGTTCCTGTAATAGCTCCTGAGCTGCACCGCATGTACAACCTGAACAGCTACATGCTGGGGTTTTCGAATAGCTAGCCAACTCTTCCCACATGGTTTTCAGTTTCCCGTAATATGTGGCTACTGTCTGTCCAGATTGTTTGCAGCTCACGATCTCAGTCTTGAGTTGGTGGATCCGCACGTCATTGCCCACTGAGAAACGTTCCTTCAAATCGTCCCACAGATCCTTGACACATTCCATATAAGAGAGGCTAGACCGTAAAGATGGATCTATAGTGTTGAAAATCCAACCGACCAACATTGCGTTCATGGCCCACCAGTCCTCAAGCTCTGGAGAATCTGCATCTGGTTTGGAAATTTTCCCATCGATGAAACCGAGCTTCTTCTTTGCTCGGAATGCGTTACGCACGGCCTTTGTCCATTCATCGTAATTTTCTCCTTTGAGTTGCACCGGAGTTACAACAACGCCAGGATTGTCTCCTGATGTGAGGTAATATGGTGAGGTGGGATCCATCATTAGTGTCTTCAACATACCAGAACTGGAGCCTTCTTTCTCTCGGCCGGCAGCCATTTTCATGCGACAACTGAATCTTTCTGCTGCTCTTATACCATGAAAAGATTTGAGGAAAGGTTTTCCTCTATTTTCTCTCTGTGTATTCCAACAATGGAAAGTACAAATATATACAGACAGACTTCTACTTTTACTAGAATTACGCCTCTGAAAGAGTTAGTTTTCTATTCCTATAATGACTCCTAAAAGATATACAACGATATACATGACATCCTAAAGATTATCGCCTAAATATTTACATAATATCCGAATAGTATACAAACTAATTAAAATGACAACACTTTAGTAAGCAATAAATAAAATAAACGTTTATCTTAACATCCCCCTTGAGTTGGAGGTTGATGAACATCAACCAAACCCAACTTAGACAAAAGTGAAGCAAAAAGAGGGGCTGCCAAAGTTTTGGTAACCAAATCAGCTAATTGATCCTTAGACGAAACATGCACCGGAGCAATAAAACCCAACTTGTATTGATCACGAACCACATGACAATCAATATCAAGACGTTTAGTGCGTTCGTGAAACACCGAATTAGTAGTGATATGAAGAGCAGCCTTGTTATTACACCACAAAGGAATCGGGGAAGAAAAGGAAATCAGCAAATCCCTCAAAATATATGAAATCCATAACAACTCACAAACCGTATAGGCCATACTACGATACTCAGCTTCAATCGACGAACGAGAAACCATAGGCTATTTCTTAGTCTTCCAAGAAATCAAAGAAGCACCCAGAAACACACAAAAACCCAAAATAGACCGTCGAATCGTCAAACAAGAACCCCATTCAGCATCACAATGAGTAAAAAGAGAATAAGCAGAAGATAGAGCAGGCACAGAAGAAACAGATGCAGCAGGAAAAAACAACCCCTGAAAAGGACAACCCTTCAAGTATTTCAACAAATGCATAGCAGCATCCCAATGAGCATGACAAGGAGCAGTAATAAATTGGCTCAACTGTTGAATAGCATAAGTAATATCCAGCCTAGTAAATCCCAAACATAACAATCGACCAACCAATCGACAATATTGGCCAACATCAGTCAAGAGTGAACCAGAAGCATCAGTAAGCTTCAATCCCTTAGGCAAGGGAGTAGAAACTGGTTTAGCACCAGTAAAACCTACATCAGACAAAAGATCCAATACATACTTACGTTGATTAAGATATAAACTAGCAGAAGACCGAGCAATCTCCAAACCCAAAACATACTTGGCCGAACCAAGATCCTTAATTGAAAAAACAGAACCTAAAAAATGTTTAACATCAACCAAAACAGCCACAAAAGGCCCAGTCAACAAAATATCATCCACATAGATACGAAGAGCCACAAAAGTAGATCCAGAAGACTTAACAAACAAACAATGATCATGCTTTGATTGAACAAAGCCATAAGAAAGCAGAACCTTAGTGAATTCACAATTCCACTGACGGGATGCCTACTTCAACTGATATGTGCTTAATTGTTGATATTTTTAATTATTTACACTTAACAATTATTGACATAAAAATGCTTAAGATACTCACTTTAATTCATATTTGATTTTAGGTACAATTTGGAAACAAAGAAATTAAAGTGAGTCAAAAATATCCCATTTGAAACATTTTTGAAGATCAATACTCACTTGTCTTCATGAAATGGGCAAAGAAAATTCAAAGACAGAAATTGAAAGAGAAGAAGAGTTGCATTTTAATTGGGAAATTAACGTTTTAAATTGAAGCTGGCGTGAAACAACGGAGAAGAGCGTTCATCAGCAAAATCAAGAGGTTGTATTTAATTGGGATCAGCAACAAAAGTAAAATGAAAAAAATGAGGCATAAGAGATTAAATAGGAGGAGCACAGCAGGCGGGCGTGACCAACGTAAGTGACGCAAATCAAGCATGGATTTAATTAAAAATGAACAGAGCCAGCACGCTAGACAGAGAGCAAATCAACACACAGTGGAGGCGAGCAAATTAAAAATCAAGCAAGCAGAAAATGGGCAGCTGAAGGCAATTAAAAATTGTCACGTGTAGGAAACAACGAAAGACTGCATACGGACGGGGAGAAATAAAGCACGCAAATGAGGAGCAAATTAAAGGACCAAGGCAGCTTGTAAAGCAAAAGGTGGCGTCGATTTTGGGAGGAGCAAATTAAAATCAAACAGCAATATGACGTGGACAATGATTGTCAGGCAAGAAAATCACGCATGAGCCTAAGCCAATTAAAAATAAAATCAAGGCAGCTGCGGAAGTGGAGAGCACGCACTGCAGAGAGGACAAGCAAGTCAGAAGTGGGTCACGAACATCAGATTAAATGGACAAGGCAAGAAAGCAGGACACGTGGCGTTTCACTTAAAAGCACAGGAGGCTTGGAAGGGGGACAGATCCTCTGTCCCCAGAAAACTGTACCTATCCTGTCCCCAAAAATTCAAGCCCTCTATTTATGTGGGTTTCACATAAATAAAAAGTTTGGATTTAATAAGATAGAATAGGTACATGTTTTTAGGGACAGAGGATCTCATGCCGCTTGGAAGGCAGAAATAAATAACATAGAGACGGAGACATCAATTAAATCAATTAAAGGGTGAGCAACGTGGCATCGAAGGAGAGGCTACGGAAGAAAATCACGCAATACAAGCTAAACCGGGAGAATAACACGCGTACGGGAGATTAAAGTTGGGTATACATTTAGAGACAGAGGGACAGCGCAGAAATTCACGCAAGACAAGCAGCTACAGGAGGCGCACAACAGGGAGAAAAAATCAGCGCAGTAGCAAGGATTAACGGAAGACGCAAAACGCTGGAGAGCAAAAAATTAAAATTGAAGCAAAAGGCACAACAAAGGGAGACAGCACAATGGAGGCGTCGTCCCAGCAACACGCAGCACACAGGAACAAATGAAGAGTGTCGTCACAAGCAAAGTGGAGGTTTTTAGAGCTTTTATTGATGTAGACCTTTAATGGTCGTATCAAATTACAGTGCCAGCGCATACACAACAGCTAGGCAGGGCGTGAAGAAGAGTAGGTAGTGAGTAGAAATTAGGCATTTTCGGTGGAGAATAAAAATGGGGCAGAAGCAAATTTATCGGGAAAGATTCATGAAAAACTAAATGTCCCGACACTGGTTTAGAGGTAAAATTGACGCCGACGACCCAGGTTAAATGATTTTATTATTATTTTGTTGTTTTTTCTTTCATTAGAAATTAATTGTGTTGTTTTAACTAATTTGGGTATTGTGTATGGATAATCGGACTTTCGTTATTGTTCGGTTATTTTTATATGAACCTATTGGGTTTTGTGAATTGATGATTTTAATGCGTTCATTGAATTGTTAATTTCGAACCCACTGCTAGAATTTCGATATAATTCGTAATTGTTATGTTAAAATTCATATGTAGCGACTATGAATTTTAGTGTAAACACTGATTATGTTTATTTCAAAACCCTCCTTTTAGTGTAAACACTGATTATGTTTATTTCAAAAACTTTACACGCACTCTCTGTGAAATCGACCTAAACTCACCACTCTACAGTAGTAGTCTAGTAATTTTAATTTTAATTAGCGTTACGACGCACGGTCATTGATCTTGGTTTGTACACTCTTTTTTTCTTCTGTTAATTGGCAAAAGTGGGGTTTTTGTTATCCTTTTCGGTGATTGTTTGGTGTTGCTGGGAGCTGAGTGTTTGTTTCTCTATAAAATTGGTCTTGCGTTAGATTGGTATCTTGGTTTCATTGAATTGTTCAGCAGCGATGCGCTTCTATTCCTCCTACTCGTGAAGTTGTGGGGGAATTGTGTATTTGATGGAAACATATTTTTTAATTGATGAAAGCAGGATAAATAATGATATTGTTTCCCATTTATAGTTCTGAATATCTCTTTAGCCTTTGGCTTGGTCTTCTTTTCAAACCCCAAGTCTTTGTTCTCAGTTTCTGTACAAGGTAATCAAACATTGGCCTTTTTTTATGTATGTACTCAAATGGGTTTTCTTATTTTGGAGTTCTTTGATTTTCACATGAAAGGTTGGTTCTTTAAGACCATAAGCTTTAGATTGATGATATGAAGTATAATTGAATCTAATCATGTTCTTGTGCTGATGATCTGTGGCTTGTCTTTGATTGCCTGATCTGTAGTTCCTAGATGTAGATCTGTGCTGGATTGTCATTTGGTTTTGCTAAAAGATTCTGCCTTTTCTTTCACTTTATAATCAAGTTCATTAGCTAATGTTTGTGTGTGATTGAAAGTGAAGTAACTTGTGTAGAACCAAGATTCAGATTTTACTTTGCTGGGTGATGAATTGTTTAATTTTATATTCTTTTGGAGATAAAAGTAGTTAAGTGTGGTGGAATTTTTGGTTGGCATATTGTTGATTTGTAGTTTAGTTTTTACAAAATACATTTAAGCTATTAGTATTATTATTATCTATATTTTTATTATTTTTAATCTTTTTATTTATTATTATTATTTTATTTATTAATTATTATATTCATTATATACCTTTCCTACTTTATTCTTCACGTATTTACTCTTTCAACCTGTTTCATTATTATCCTTGTTACATTTGCGTATGGGTCTATTGGAAACAACCTCTCTACAATGTAAGGGTAAGGCTGTGTAATATTAGGCCCCCCCAGATCCTGCTTTAGTGCGAGACTTCGGGATATGATGATGATGATGAGATTGGCTCGGAGGGATCAAACTTATTCTAATAAATAACAAGTTAAAATCAAATGCAGTATACGGTGTGATAGGTAGAGAAAGAAGAAGAAGAAAAGGCCATGGGAGAGGTGGTATGTCACATCTCACCCTCAACGGGAAGGGTAGAAGCCCCCACATGGTATGTCATGCCGCCAAAAGCAGTGTAAGGCGCGTCGGACTACTTTACGATGATCGCATGTGCAAACATCGAACTCCGAATGGTGATCTTCACTGCGAGAACCCCGATCGCATCAAAGTCATCCGGAATAAACTCCTCTCCAACAACATACCTCAAAGGTTGGTTACCAGTCTTCTTCTTCTGTTTGGCTGCTCTGAAACTGGAATCTAAATGAAATAGAAGTAGCGGAGAGTTTGGAAATTGTATAAATCCATTATTGAGTCACTAATTTTTTCAGAAAATTTATATAAATATATTATTATTTTAAATTTTTTATTCAATAAAATAAAATTTGCCCCACTAAAATGTTTTTTATCCCCGTTAAAATTTTGCCTGTTAGAT
>JAOTAZ010000005.1:22285853-22303325 GCA_025629785.1 Erythroxylum oxycarpum
TCCTTTTA
Organism: Erythroxylum oxycarpum; assembly: GCA_025629785.1. NCBI lineage: Eukaryota > Viridiplantae > Streptophyta > Magnoliopsida > Malpighiales > Erythroxylaceae > Erythroxylum > Erythroxylum oxycarpum. Next base: position 22,285,862 of record JAOTAZ010000005.1, read on the forward strand.
AGTGATGAAAGAAATCGATAAAGGAGTCTTCAACTGACGGTTCTGCAGTGGCCCGCCTCAAGAGCTCCACTGTCTGATTTCTCTGCAACTTTGCGTGTGGTTAGGCGAAAAGAATTAAACTTTGCTTCTTGTTGAAAGCTAATTGGATGCTTCCGAGTCCGATCCTTTTAAGTGATGAACGAAATGGATAAACAACTTTCATTTTATTCTCTCTCTCGCAACTTTCATTCGACACATTGCGTTTAGTTAAGAGAGGGAAAGTTGAGGGCATCAGGAATTAAGCTTTGCTCTTTTTGTTTTCTTTTTACGTTATCTCACAGCTTTCATCGAACACTTTGCTTCTTGTTAAAAGCGAATCGGATGCTTCCGTGAGTATGGATTTTCATCGAACACTTTGCTTATCGTTGAACGAAATGGTAAACAGAATTGGATGCTTCTGTAAGTCAGAGAAATCTTTGAATGACAAGATGATAAAAGCAAAAAAAGATGTGATCTTTATGGGCATGTGTCAAGGCTCTTCCGCTTTAAGCATACTCCAAGTGTCCAACGAAAAAGGAAGCCCTCTGGGCAGTTCGATTGGCATCTTCCCTAACTTTCCGGAGAAAGCGAGAGAGATTGAGGGAAAATTGAAAGTGAAGAAGAGTTTTAGTTTTTGCTGTTCCTAATCATTTTCCCTCCCAAAGCTTCTGCAGAACGTAAACCATAAGAGGCAAAAAATAGAAAACTGAATTGTGGTAATTCTGATTGTCTGTGTCTATATTCATCTTCAAGTCCTTGGAACCGACTTAGTGACCAACGTTTCAATGAGGTCATCTTTATGTTGTGCTAAGATTTAAAAGTTTTAATAAGAATAAATGGTACGATCATCATGTAATCGGATCATGATTACCAAGCCTAATGCTTTCAACAGTCAATTATTCCTGGGGAACTGAATTAGACACTCACACTAGCACTATTTCTGTATTTTTGAAGTACATGTCCATTTCATTAAATTGGAAAGGAAAGAAATAGAGAAGGTGAAAGAAATACAGAAAATGACATGAGGGCTTCAAAATTTCTAACAATTTCAGTAATGCACTGATCATTTCATAACATAAAAGTGGCATTTCTTGTGAAATATAAAAAAGTCAATCATCATTCGTATTTTCTTTTCCTTTTTTCTTTTTTGCATGCATCTGTTGAAGAAACCATACTCTTGCTTCAATTACTCTGAAGCCTTTCAGTTCTCCTATTTCAGCTGTCTTTTTTTTTTGTTTTTGGTTTTTTGTGGTCACAAAGTATACATATCCTGAGCCTCCCACATATATTTCTCTTTTTTTGTCTTTCTTCTCTATTTGTCTTTCTTCCCACCTGATAGGATTCGTTGGATCTGAAGGCCTCTGCTGAAAGCTTGGTTGAAGACAAGTCTGGTTTGGAACTCAGAGATAATAGGGAACCAGGCCAAAACTGCCACTGGTGCAAAGATGACCAGACCCATCGTGTACTTGTACCCTCTGGCTAGAGCTTTCACAGAACTCCGCATTTTCCAAGCTTGTGCGATCTGATGATTATAACACCATACATGTGTTTGTTATGTTACCAACTTAAGAATTAAGTCTCTATCTTTTTCATCATATTTTTTGCAAAGTTTAAGATTCCAATTCAACATCAGAGGGAGAAAAAATTAGAGATTTTGATTTAAATAGTAGTGTTCATGTACCTGCAGAATTGCCCAACCAGTTGGGAAAAAGGCCAGAATGCACCAAAAGATGTCTCCGACGGTGAGATTGAGGGTAGTAAATAGAATGACAAGTGTTCCCACGAACCCAAAGAACAGGAGCAATTTAATAAATCTGAACAACAGCTGAAAATCCGCACTTAACTTCTTCCTACCCATGGAAACTATCTGCAGTTATATGTAAATATATATGCGCTTGTCAGATAACCATTATCGGAAATAACTCTGTTTTTATGCAACGTTATTCTTTTCCAAGTTTAATAACTAACCTTTAAGATGACCATCAGAGCAACAATGACAAGCCAGGATATACCATAAACCTGAAATAACAAAGAAATGTGGAGGCTTGTAAGGCAGAATAATCAACATTATCATATTCATATATTTTCTGGGACTCAATTAATGTAGTTGATATACAAGAACATGATTATGATTCATATTAACATAATCATTATGATTCATATTAACTAACTTATTCTTATATAATATAAGTTATTTATTGGTGGAAGTAATTCATTAATTATGATAGTTACTAAATAACTATTAAAATGACGATTGTCACGTTCTTGTTTCTATTGTCTAAATCATCACCTGCAGTCCATCATCATTTGTTCTTTTCTTTTTCTTATTTTATCGTTGGAAAAACAAAAATGCGTAGGAACCATAAAATTCCCCAGGAATCGCATTGACATTTTAACACTTTAAGATATTGCTGACAAGTAGAAAACCATATACTTACAATGATGCTCCGGCTTCTGCCAAAATCGCTTTCCTTGGTGGCCTTTAGGTTATAAACCATCCCGTATTGAAAGATAAAGAAACGAAATGAAAGAACAATCTCCCAGAAACGTCCTACAAAGCCAGTGTATTGCAAGTGTTCCATTTCCTCTTCCCACCATGACTCCCAGCTCTTGTTTGCTGGTACACCTATACCACCACTGCTGTTAATCCATTTGACCCAATCATCCCAATCATCCACAATCTTCTGCCACTCAAATCCTGATGGGTTAAAGATAAAAGGAGCAAACAACCAAGAAACCACCAAGAACCACATCGAGAATGTGAGAAGTATATAGGATGTTGAATCAGCAGCTGCTTTCCCATATACCAAATAACATATAAGCAATATCATGACCTCTAACCCTTTCACAAAGTGGCTCCTTGAGTACATCCTATAGTTCTCTGCAAATTTCTCATGCCGGACCACAAAACCACGCCCAGTGGCTCTGTATTTTGCACCACCGTGCAGGATGGTACGTCCAAAATAGTGAGCTCTTGTCCCAAGGGAAAACGTGAAAAAGACTGCAGAAAGCTGAAGCTGCATGATGATTATGTCACCTATTGCTCTTCGGAACCCTCTCTCTAGTCCCATTTCCATAACCATGGGTAAGGCCATCAAAAGACCAATCTGAACAAGGGACTGGGAAGCCATGGCTGATTTCAACGGATTATTCCCCCTACTCCTTGCTACCATGATTATAGAACCCTCCAAGGCACTTAACGACAAGTAAAGTTTGCCATAAAAGTAAGCATAAAGTGTAAGGACAACCAACTGCATGATAATGGCAACAAACTTTTCTTAGTAAAATCTTCCAAGCATGTAAAAGCACCGAGAGACAGAAGATACATATCAAAAAGTTGGGATTATCATTTCAATCATGGTTGATCAGTATTGCCTTAATTATTTTTATATATAATAAAATATTAGGATAATTTAAGCAATATTGAGTTTAATAATTTGAAAGTTCGCAAAACTGATTATCATGTAATCAGTATAGATATCCCAAGAATTACCACTGAGCTACAATAAAATCCAATTGTTGTATAATAGCAGGACAACATGCGGAAGAAATCAAAGCGATGGCCTAAGCGGTAGATATCTCTACTAAGGGTCTGCTCTCCATTACCACAGGCTACTTTTGCTTCAAACAGTGAGATCTGGTTGAGCCCCACTTCACGACCTTTTCCAACTTGGATGTACTCATGGTGAGTCATATTGACTCACCTTGGAGTTGAGTTGAGACCTATACAAGATAACCATGAATCACAGTGAAGAAAGAATATTTAAGTCAGTAGAAAATGAATGCTTCAACATGTTCGTTAGGTCTTTAAGATTTCTTTATAATTGCTTAAAAGAAAGCTACCTGCAAAGATGTCCTCGCTTAAGTTGATGCCACGAGATGCCTTGCTGATACCGCCACGAGTTATGTGGAATATTCTATCGAACACATCGGGATGACCATAATGAAATCGGATCCTAAAGCAAAACAATACAATTATGAGAGAATATCAACATAAATTATGTTTTCTTTGCATCATATGATTAATTTTTTGCAGTAGTATTCTTCTTGCAATTTCGCATCTCAATCACTTGAAAATCAACGTGTTTTTAAGTCGAAGAACGTAAGTAGCCCACAGTAGGTAATCTAAGAATGAAAGAACATAAGAAAGTATACTTCAATGGTCTAGCCAGAACTCTTTGGCCAATGGTGACGAAACTCGTTTCTTGATTTGACATGAACCAAGCCAAAGAGGACACGCTGGAGATCAATAAATACAACATTTATATCAGAAGATATAGAATAGAAGAAATTTTTGAATGCAGCAGAACTGATACTAGACGAAAAGAGACGAATGATTAACAAAACTTCCAGTGAAGATATGCTCCCAAAAACCCAATATTGAAGGTGGACGCACCCCGTGATCCTCATTAAATTCTTCAAGAAGATTATGCATTTTTAAGGCTTCTTCCAAGTAATTATCCTACATTGGATCAGTGGAAGTGAAACAAATAATCAGATTCAGCTCCTACATTGATACCTGATAAGTAGATTAGGTTCATTTTTCTGTTAAAGTTTACTTGATTCATGTCAATGGCCTGAAGAGCTTCCCCTAGTGTAAATACTATTGCATGGTTCTGATTTTCAGACTTTCCTTCTCCAATTTTTGCCGAACCGGGCAACTTTATTCGGTATATTTCCTTCGGGAAAATATAGGAAAAATCATAAGATTTTTGCATGAAGCTGTCCAGCATGTAACATCTATTCTAATTTCAATAGGAATTACCTGAGCAAGATTATTTACAGCTTTTACCAGCACAGAGTAGTATACTTTCTGTACCTTTCCACCTTCTCTATTCTTCAAATTCATCAATGTATGCAACATGGAGAGAGGGATTGCTGTAAAAAGAAGGAGGACAATTGGAGGAGGGTTAAAAGCCATGCATATGATGTCAGTCAAAACTGATTAAGATGCTAGAAACAAGGGGGTCATGCTAGTTAGCGTACTTAATAATCAAATTCAGGATATCTGTTGCCCGGCGATCTCTGCTCCGCTTCTGATTCCCGTAGTTCTGACAGGTAGCGACATATGTGAATTTCATGTCAGCCATATACAGATCTCTGACTTTTCTTATCTTCTTCAGATGGAACACTACTGGCTTTCTAACCTTCCAATATTTCTGCATACATATGGATATTTAGATCCCGGAACCATAAGACAAGATCTAATCACTTCATTACCTTCTTAACTTCATTATATAAGCAGAAAATAAAAGAAGGCAGCAAATAGGTTCTATGATGAAAGCATGTGTTTACATCATCAATTATGTGCAGTTCCCACTCTGATCCTACAGAAACAGACCCAAATTCGGTAAATACGAGGTGAGCATAAAGGAGGAGAGAAAACCAAAGGAGAAGAAATATGACAGACAGAGGGGCAGAGAAAGAGGGAGATTTCTAATATTACCAGCAAAGCAAAAGCTTCAGCCATCAAGATTTCCACGATAACTTCAATTATGCTTTCAGTAAATTTAGGGTTTCATGACAATATTATTACAGGTGTTGATGATACAACATAGTTCAGTTGGTATTTTCAAAGCTAGGAGACTTTTGAAGAATTTTCATTCTCTAATGATGATTTACAAGGCATATACACATGAATATATAGGAAAAGCTATCCTAATTAAGGAAGAACTAATTAAGGAAGAATAATAACGGAAGAATCCTAATTGTACACATTCCAAATCTGTCAACAATTATTTTGAAAACATTAATGTTATGACCCTGCACTGAAGCTGTAACCAAAAGTGTCCCACTAGGATCAAAGCACAAAGTTGAAATAGGACTTTAGTGTGCCCTGAATTGGGTGATAACAAGTTTACTAACAATGTCCCTGACAACAACCTAAAAGAAGAGCAAAAACAAAGGGACCATGTAAGTAAGATGCAAGACTAACCGTGCAAGTAACATAAACAATTTATGAAGCCATGTCTATGAAAAAAACAAAAATGGGATAATGTGTAAAATCGTTGGACATGTACATTCAAACACAAGAATAGTGGAAGGTAAATATCTAGTTAGATGTTAAAAGAATTGGAGAAAATCAGCCATACCATTCCGATGTTATCTACATCTTGGACATGGCCATTAGCACCAGACATCCCCGAGCGAGTTAAACCATTGGAATCAGGTAGAAGCTTTGAGTAATACCTAGAAAACTTTTTATATCCCATATCTCCTAAGGTCACAGTTCCAGCAATAAGTTGTTTGCTTGATTCTTTTGCATAATTTGCAACTAGACTCCCATGCGATGAATGACCAGAAAAAGTCACAGAAGGTGTCAAGTGTTGTGGGCTAACTTGTCCAGAATCCACAACATCAACAGTACTCCCACTATAAGCCAACCACCTGTGTCCAACCACGAAAGGCCCATACCCTATACCTCTAAAACTAGGAGAGCCCCTAACAATGGGATTAGTAATAATTGCATATTTTCTCCCTAATGTTGTAGCATCAAAACAATGTATCTGCATGGCATAAAGTATAATTCTCACAATCTAATACAAGAAAAATTAAAGGTTTCTTTTTAAAAAAGTATAAATTAACATACCTGAGATGCTTGTGAAATAGCTACAATTTGAGAGCTACACCTCACAAAATAAACAACTGATCTGAACTTTAGCAAATGTACATATGATTGAGATCTCATAGAATAGAACTAAACTACAGTTGGCACAATAGAATTTGAATCATCGTAATTCAGATTAGCACCATTTAAAAGTGTACTTGAGCCATTCTGAAGATTAATATTACCAGAAGAACTCGCACCAGAACAAACTACCATAAGTGGCTAACTGCTTGCAAATCTGTCTTTATTAGATGCTATTAGTTTTCTTAGCATTTGCAAGAATGAGACAGGACTATCATATCTTGACACAAGGTGACAGACATTATCTGCTTCATCAACATCCCACACTTGAAAACCATAACAATATTAAGCCCCTTACATTCCAATAATTTTAGAGCTTTTAGCCCTATTTTTCCTATTTGACCTCCCCCTATTAGCAACTTTGCAATTATTACCTTGATTGCACATTCCTCTTTGCTCATTTATTAAATCCTTAGAACTACTATTTTGGTTAAGAAAGGGAGTTTGGGGCTTAACCTCCTTATTCACCTTATTTTTGTTCTTAATTTGAGAACCATTAGCATTAGTCATTTATTCTTCAATCTCCAACTCCTTTAATTGTGTTTTAGCATCCTTCTCCATTATTATAGACAGTTTCATAAGTTTCTAATAGATTTCCTTAGTACTGATTATACACATTGCCAGCAGCCACTGACTATGCTTATTGCCAATGTTTGTACCTTGTTGCTCAGGTAGGTCACATCCTATTAACTGATAATATTCCCCTCTTTGAAATTTCTTACCGATTAACATCCTTTTTTTTTTTTTAACCTTGGTAGATTAAGTCAGGCCTCCACTATATGAAACTATGACAGTGCCTTTAAACAATTTGTCATCTTCTCTTAGCCTCATAAGTAGAATTAATTCTGGAAACTTTTAATGTACATCAACCATTACACAATCTCTAGCACAACTTGCTCTTCTTATTCCGACTATAGTAGCTTCATCCATATAAAATTTTTCCTAATATAGCTTGCAAGTTACTTAGGCTCTTAGTAGCCCAACTCTAATCGCACGTTGTATATATTGATCCATATAGGTGTCTACTTTTATTTCATCTTCTCCATACGAATGTTAGGTTTTCATTTTTGGTGTAAAATTGGCTTGCTATTGAAGTGTCATAGACCAACCTCAATAATCTTTTAAGCACTAGTCTCTAAATCAAATTTGTGAAGGCCTCATTGGTTAAACCCTCCCTCAAACTCAATCTTTTCTAACGGTATCGTGGGAGAAAAGTGGAAAGAAGCAGTAAACTACCTTTAACTCGAAATGAATTCTCAAGTGATTTGCTTGTCGCTTGAGTAGCTAAATGAAGGAAGAAAAGTTGCAAAGAAGAAGAGGAAAAGGTAGAGAAATAGAGACGATAGTAAAAACAAAGAATAAAGTGATATGTGACAGATGGGGAAGGCAGAAATAACCAACATTTCCTACATAGGAAATGATTAGTTTGTAATCATAGTGAGTGGGCTCGTGTCGCTCATCTCCTAACACATTTCCTACATAGGAAGGGAAGATAACTAAAAACAGGAAGGAAAAAAAAAAAAGAATGACATATTAAAAGTAAAGAATTGTGGCGAATCGTACCACCATACCATTTATTCTCCTTTTCCCATTTTCACTTGATTCAAGTACTTATTACTTCGAAACCACCGTTGTTAATAATCACTTGAAAATAATGTCACATGTTATGAACCATTAACCATAGTGGTGCCTTTCATGAAATAACAGCAGATTAAAGCGACGGCATTCCAGGCTGGCTGCAACCAACCTCTCATTTGTCTAATGCTACTTCGCCAAACCTACTTAACCGCTATGATTGGAGTGTCTCTTTCTTGCATTTCATATTAACTGTGCCTAATTTATAATTTATCTCAGAGAAGCCGGAAGAGCTTACCGAAATTGGAATTTGTAAAAGCGCCTGAGAACTGGGGACATGATCTGGGCCTCATGTAAGCAGTTATGATACTTAAGCTTGTAAAGAGAATTCATGGTTACAACCTCGCAAATGACTTCCCCACGACTAGACGAAGGTTTACATCAAGCTTTATTCTTCTTCATTTCCTTTCTGTTTTTTTCTTCTTCTTCTTCTTCTTCTTCTTCTCTAATCCCTTCTCAGAGGTGGATGAAGCGTAAATTTCCTTAAATTTCTTCAGTATAATGCCAACGTGAGGATCGTCTTTTGGAATTTTAGTTAGCAAAACCTTCGCAGATTTATGGTCTCCACAAACTAAGACAGCCTGATACATCCTGCAATTCAAAAGGTAACAGCAATACTAATAAGGCAAGCAGTTTCACTGTGACTATTTTATATTGTCAATTATTTATTAGAGAACGATTCTAAGTACCTTAAATAACTCAAGACATTGTAAGGCATGTCAGCAGCCTGATATTCTTTCCAAATGAGAATAGAACTCTGTAGATTTTTGGCCTTAATGCAAGCATTGAGCATAAAATCAAGGCATTTTCTTGAAGGGAATACACCAAATTCATCTTTTATAGCCTGAAGCAAGTCCAAACCAAACTGCAGATATGTAGGCTCTAACCCAGCAACCACTGCAAAAGCCTACATCACAGAAAAGAGAAAGGCCTAGAAGTTGGTAATCTAAACTTTGGCACCATATTATTTAGATACTTAAGTTTGACATGCTTCAAGCCTATCTTTGTCCTCATAACAATAAAGTCTTTGAGCAATTACAAAAAGTTAGTACTTACACGAAGGGAGACAAATATAAAATAGGAAACAGAAAGTGAATGTAAGCTGGTGAATAGAGGAACAAGAACATACCTCGTCAAAAATAGATTCCATGGCCACTTCATCATTGCAGATGCTATTTTTAAGTTGCTTAAACAGGTTGATGGTAGAACTAGTTTAAAGCCCAGGATCAAAAGTTGGTCAGATATATTTTGTCGATAGATATTTAACTCAAGCAATGGATTTTGTTTACCTTAAATACTTATTCCGAATGCAGTATAAGATGGCTCTAAAGCAACCATCCATCCAATGGTTAGAATCTTCCAACCTTTCAAGTAGCTTGAGAATTCTACTTAACTCTCCTTCAGATTGAAAGTTCTCCTAAAGGATGTGGAATAGATTGTAGTTGTTACAAGACAAAAAGCATAAAGTATTTCACCAAAAGACTTACAATTAGGCTTATAACAGTTTTTGGTGCCACATGACCTCCAGCTTGCTCGATTTCTTCATATATGTTCAAGGCATCAGATATTTGTCCATTTGATACAAGTGCAGAGACTAGCACGTTTTTTATTTCATTAAGGTTCCTAGTTGGAATGTCCATGTCCAAAAGCACCTACACCAACTCAGCACAAAATGGATTACTAGACTATACAAGTGTGAGAATTAAGACAATATAACATGAGCTATATAACTAATGAAAATCCTTGAAAAATTAAAACTAAAAAATCGCATGCAATTTTGGTAGGATATTATTAATATGAGCCATTTGAAATTGTAAACCCAAAAGAACCACATAAAATTGCTGAATATGCAAATAGACTAGTTCTGAATAACAACTCAATAATCATTGGTTTGGGTCACTGTCCCCAATGCAAGATAATATAAAGATGTAAAGTTTTAACGACAATAGGATGGAAACTTTAATTTACTTTTTTTCTTAAGAATTAGATTGACAGAGTTAGTTGAATAGAAGCTACAGTCAGAACTCAAGAACTGGTAGATACCTCTTTCGCCTTCTCAAACTGACCAGAGGTTGCAAAAGCATTAACAAGTGCTATGTATATGTGTTTTGAAACTTCAACTCTCGCCAATGTAAGTTCATCATAATACTGCATCACGGTAATCAGGAGGTAACATCATATTCCAGCTTCAAGACAAATATGCATTAAACAAGTTACACATGTATGCTAACTTATGTTCATTATAATGACACAGTACAGTAATCAGAACGGCAATAATTTATATTACAGTTTTACATGTAGCAAATCATGTTTTGTTACAAAGACACCACAGCGAGAAACAAAAGCCAACCCTACAAAAAACTTGCTTTGCATAATTTCTACACCACAAAGGCAAGATCACCCAAAACACAGGTTTGCAATTACCTTCAGAATTTCATCCTCATTTTCGCAGTTGGCTATTAAATAGCCATAAGTTTCAGAATCTGGTTTTACAGCTGCACATTCCATTTGCCTGAGAACCATTAATGCACCCTTTTTATTTTTCTGTGGGAAATCAGCAAATGAAAAAAAATCGATATAAATGGGAGATGAAAACAGATAAGCCTTAACTTCAACATATAAATAGCCAGTAACTTGTTCTTTGAATAAGAGAAATGAAACTCCGAAGAATAGCATCAATTCTTGCAGAAGAAATAAGTAATGGAAGTAGAGCATAAATTTAGAAACTCCAATTACCAAACCAATAAGTGGTAAGAATCTTAGCTTAAAACATGACTTCCTGTAATCGCTCTTCCTCTTTTAGACACTTTTAGATTAGATTAAATCATTCCACCTTAACTAGAACTAACCATGCACATTACTTAGCAAGGTGTCAAAAGTTACCTCTCGAAAATATCCTAGAATTAGAGCATTATACATGCCAACAGTGGGGCTCAAATTAAATCTCTTTAAGTCATCAAGGATCGCATATGCACCATGAAACTGCATTAAACCATGGAATAAAAAAAAGTAGCATCAATTTAAAGAAAGCATCTTAGAAAATATTAATTTGCAATAAGGGAGATGAGAAGCTCAGAGGTACAATCACATGCAAACAAGCTTGTGCATGCAAAGCAGATGCAAAGAGAGAGAGATTAAACAACTTACATCTTTCATTTTTGCACTCAAATTTATGATGCTCCTAAATGTATCATGGTTTGTTTGCAAACCATGCTGGCAAATCATATGATAGATCCTTCTCACCTTAACAATAAGATAAAGAAACGGATGTAAAGGTCTGGGAAATTCAGAGAAGTAGACCAAAGAAAAGGAAATGCTAAAAGGAGTCAACTATAGGAAGTAACAACAGCCAGATCAGTAAGAGGAAAAAAAAAAGGAACGTTTTCTTGCTTCTTCCCTGAACCTAACTGGAACAGGACTAAAAACTTTCTATGGAATGCAACCTTTTTATGTTCATGTTCAATATACTTAATGAGAAAAGGAACAGGGATGAATTCACTTCTAAAAGAGCCTATTTGAGACACAAACACCCACTATTCTGCCTGCAAAATTTCTCCTTCAACCAAAAGAGCAGAGGTTTTTGAAGCATCCTGACTATGAAAGACATTTCTTCTGAGGACTCCACTGAACATATTTGTAAGATTAGTGACGCTCCCAAAGTCTTAGGCAGTCCAATTAATTCAGTCATGCAAAACAGAAAGAGTTTGTTTAGAAAAGAAAATGGTCAAAGCTAGGCCTAGGTTAATGTTTCTATGAATTCACAGTTTTGAGGGTTATCCATGAGATTCATATAATGTGCACTTTCAGTGCATATAATGCTTATTAGGAAGAAGTAAGCTACCACCAAAAGCTGATAATATAACTGATGATTCATTAGAAAGCCCAATTCTCTCTTTTACATGCCCAAATACAAAAGAACTTCCAAGTTTGAAAATAAATCATGTGATAGAAACTGCATGTGGTCAAATGATTTAAAGCAGAGGAGCAAGTAGTCGATGACAAATACCAGGTCAAACTCATAGCTTGTCTCACAAGCAAGCAATATGTGGTGTAATGTGCCTATGGATAGTGATAAACCTGCTTTACACATAAGGTCCACCACATCAAGAGCCACATGCACCTACAATAGGCAATATTGTCAAGAAAAGAAATTTAGAATAATCAAAATAGCTTCCTGAAGTAATTATATGAAATCATATGTTGAAATGGAAGAAATATCAACTTATTTTTGTCTTGCCATCGAGAAGATTTAGTCATACCTCAGATAAGTTGCAACAATATAATATGAGCTTCTCATACAGTTGTGTTGAAGGTGTGATCTCCAGATCAGTGTGAGTGTTGTTGAATTTTAAAATCACATCCTCAGCCTTCAATAGTAAACATTTCCACATCCAATACATCACAAAGATTTGGAGAGATGAGTTAATAGTAGTAAAGAGATGAGTTAATAGTAGTAAACTATCATTTGACACAACACCTTATAAGCAATTATAGGTAATCTCATGCTCAGAGGAATGAAAACTGAAGAGTTGTTAAAAGAAAATGCTACGATTGATATGATTAAGTAAAACATAAATAATATCTTAATTGATAAAATGAAAAATAAAAGACATAATATGATAAATATTCAAGCAATTTTATAGGTAATGACAACAGAATATCTAGCATTAGGAACTCTTAAAAACTTCAAGAGGAAGACTAATTGTCACACAAGACAAAGAGATAGCTACATTACTTGACTAAATTCAATATTAAGATCGTTCAGCTTTAAGACTAAAAATCCAGAATCCCAAGAAAAAAATTGAAAAGAATCAATTATAGAGTTCCATCTAAAGTCCCTCACCTTTAAAATCATCATTTGTATTACTTAACTAGATTATCATTTCAGCTTTGTTTACTTCGTAAAGTAAAAGTGCTCCGAGGCTTGCTTTGCTCTTGCTCCTAATCAAAGTGGGATATCTTATACACCCCCTCATGCCTAAGAATGGACATCCAGAGTGCAAAGCTCACAAGACTATCCATCTACAGACAATCCAACATCAAAATAATGTTCGCTCCGATACCATGATAAAAGTCAGCCTAATTTTACCCGAAAGGAACCTTATGGGGAGAGGATTACCAAAATCATGTAAGGTTTGTTTTGCTTTTGCTCTTAGTGAATGTGGGATATCTTAACAAATTAAAAGAACCTATTTCATGCTATACAAATTGATTGTTCCTTAAGAATTTAAATACTATGTAGTTTTGGATAAAAAAATAGATGGAAAACTAATGGATATAAAGGAGGGAGTTATGAGAAAGCTAAACAATACTATAATGGGATAGTTTTCAAATATGAGGATTGAAATAGAAAAACGTCAAATCACATGGGTCAACAATGTTTTTAACCTACCTTAAATAACTATCTTGGTAGTCAGCTTAACTTCATGATAGTGAAGGAAAAAGTTATACTGATATGAATTGTTCGTCATTGAATCATAAATGTTGAGTAAGAGCAAATATATATCATGTAACAGAGCAACAACCATGCTTCAAAACATCATATGTTGTATACAATGATCATTAACCTAAATACAAATGACATTAGAAGTCCCAAGCAAGTGATTCATATCATGAATCAACCATAAAGAAGCAAATTGCATGCATAGCAAATGTGCCTCAGACTAGGACATTACCAGTAGCATTCATGAGAAGTTCCTCACCGCTAAATTTGGGGTGCTAGTAGCATAATTAAATATGAGAGTTGAGATACATTCTGCTTCACAGTTTGCAGCTTATCACAAGAACATTTTGCATATGTTAGAAAATATAAAATAAGGACACAAACAGAACTATATAATTTCGTTAAAAAAAATAGTAATATCTATTAGTGAAGAGTATTAACAAAGTAATATTCTTGTACACTAGAAAAAAAAGAAGCTAATTTTATCACTAATACCATTTTGTATGAAATCAAACAAAATGCATCATTTAGCAAAAGAAATGATGTGTGTAAGCGTACCACCATTTTTGAGAGCCAGAAGGAATTTCTCGGCAAAGTGGTCTAAGGATAATCTGCCTAAGAATTTAAAGATACCGCATACACTGTCAAATGTCGAAACCTTGGTTATGTCTATAACCTCTAACAATTGCAAAAACTTGTCCTTCTGTTCTCTTTCACAAAGTGCCAACAGGTAATTTGCTACAAAACAAGTGTGCCAAATGTCAAACAAGAAGTCACAAAGAGTATATATAAGCTGCATTTGTTATCCCATCTACCTCTTCTTTATCTCTATACCATATTTATTACAGTCCATATACCAACAAAGCAATTAGGTTTTAGGTAGTTCAATACAAACATAGATACCATGCAAGTCCATAGTCTCAGATCTCCTATTGATGGAAAGCCAGCGGCAGAGTTCTTCAATCATTTCTTCATCATCAACTCTAATATAAAATAGCATCTCATAATACCCTAGTCTTGGAATTGAACTAGGACTACATTCCTTTATTGCCTTGCAGAAGAAATGGAACTCCTCCGACATACACATATCAATTAAATATGTAAGAACTGGACAATAGGTTTCCTCTTCTAGCTGGAAACCCTGTTCTTTCATATATGTTAAAATTTGAAGTGCTTTTGAAATTTGTTCCAATGCAACATCCTCATCATTAGTTCTCCTAGCTTCATCTACACAAATCTTTATGAAGGCACTGCATTCCTTTTGCCCAGTTTCACGTCCCAATTTGCCTAGTACGTCAATCATAGCCTCTGTCCCAAGATTATGTGCGCACATCCCAATTAAACGGTTAATCCTATTTGGCATTGTAGACTTGAAAATCCACTTCTCTTTTCTTGTCCGAGACTGTTCCTTGCGAAGCAGATTTGCTTTCTTCTGAGACAAACTTGAAACCCATGGTATTTTCAATGAAGCTTTAGATGAATTATCATCTTCGATTCCTCTAGAATCAGCTGCGGCATCTGAAAAAAAATCAACATCAAATGAAAAAAATCCTCTCAAGTTAAGATAGGCTGGTCATTCATTCGCAACAAAAGGACACAACTTCAAGAGAGCAGAGTTATATTCTTGATTGAAACTGTATAAGCTCATTACAATCGTATGCGAAATCCAAACTTTACAAAATCTACTTACCACCACGCAGTACAGCCATTATCTCGTTGCAAACATGTCTTGTCCTATATTCTGCAATAATCAACACAATATAAAAAGAAAAAAGCAAAGAATTATAAACTGACCCAAACGATGAGCAAAGATTTAAAAGGATTGCTGTCAAAATAATTAAGACTACAAAGTACCAGAATCTGGGTCGGAGTCATCTAGGTTGATAATAGAAGAAGAAGAAATATTTAGGGCCTTAGAAGTGGTGGAGGGCTGCTTTAACGTGGTGGTGGCGGTGGTTTTAGTTTCTTTAACAGCAGAGCAAAACATAGAGCTAAGGGTCTTCAACTTGGACATTGATTCTGCAATATTGGTGATGGCTTCAGTTTACAATGAAAACCCACCACCAAATCGTGAAAAGTTTTTTAGTTACAAGAAGTGCTTAAAACCCTCAAGTAAACAAGAGCAGGTGGTCTTGCGCACTGCTAGGTTTTTGATGGAGACCTTGACTGATAAATGAGTATTTCAATTGCGCCTAACATTAATCAATGGTTTTGTACATGACACAACCGTTGAGCAAATAAGCAATGCTAACTGAACCTTGGACACTGAAGCAAAGGAGATCCAGAAACAGGAGGACTGGGCCAATGAGTACCATACTTTACGAATAGTAACAAAAGTTTAAATTTTTTTTTCCGTTTTTTCATGACTATAAATTTTTTACCAATCCACAAATTTGACTCAAACAATTATAAAATCAATATTTGAAAAACGTTAAAGTTTATCTCTATCCTAGTGAAAAATTCAAACGATTCTGTTAATATCAGGTATGTACTAACCGAATACTGAAAAATTAATTTTTTATTGAATTGAGTGGGTCTCCTATTAGACAATGAGTCTTGCGGCGAATTCTCTCCAAATTCAGTGCCACCTCACCTTGTAATGATATCAACAAATGAAACGGATATGAAAAGGCAAGGGGTTCCAAACGTTGACAGATTCCACAGAGTGAACGATTCCAAATGCTAAAACAGAATAAAGTAAAAAAGACTTATATTTTGTCTTTTTTTGTTTTTTATAAAGATTAAGGGATAAAATAGAAGCTCTTTTATTGCTTTTTATAAGGGTCATGAAATTACGTCTACCCTTACGTAGAACCAAGCTTGGGTCGAAAGGATGAGGGAGGGTCGGAGGGATTTCAAAGAAAGGGTAAACAAAACCTAAAAAGTTGGATCGTTTTGTTTACGTGTAATCTAATCTTTCTACTTAAGGTTTGCTTAATGTTTAATAAAAATGATGGGTCTCATACTTAATAATAAAATAAATATTTTCTTTATTTACTAAAAATATGAGTCTCACCTTACTAAATTAGCACTAACGTGGCACAGGAGCCGCTCAATTCAATAAAAAAATTATTTTTTAAGTGTTAATTCAACACTTAACAAAGTAGTTAAAATTTTTTGTTATAGTGAAGTTAAATTTTAATGTTTTTCAAATATTAAAGTTGGTTCAGCCGGATTTTGCTGGACTGGAATATCACTGTTGTGATCCATGATTTTGAGTAATCTTCGACTATGGGTAACCTGCAAAACAAACAAAGACACTCCGGAGGTTATTTTCCGGAAGGTCCCTCCGACGCTCAAGTCAGTATTGTGAGAGTTCGGTGGCTAGAGTAGAGAAAAAACTAAGATTTATGTTACGTACCTCTATCATGGCAGAATAGTACCTTATATATGCCGTAGGTTGCCATTAGGTTTATGCCTTTACGTAAGTCTTAGTGTTTACATGGGAGACGACCTCTTACTACTGAGCCATCAACACTTGGGCTTGGAGTTGGGTCTCATTAGGCCGACCCGACCATAAACCCCTCCTACTCCTCGACTCTGACTGAAGAGAAGGGTCGAAGGAGTACATGAGGGCTGTACGGCTCGTTGGTGCGTCCACTTGCGATCAGGTCGTTTGGTCAATTGGTCGGGCTGCTAGGACATAAGACCGGTCGTTTGTGTTAAGGTAGTGTAGAAAG
>JAOTAZ010000005.1:22316915-22330080 GCA_025629785.1 Erythroxylum oxycarpum
CATGAAGATGAATTGATGATGTCTATATGGATTCAAAGATGAAAAAAAAATTTATAACCCTTCATGGTTATAGGCACATGCTTAAGTTTCACGATTTTAAGCAAGAGAGTTGGGTTCCGGTGACGGGATCCAACATGAATGATATTAAAGAATTAGTCTTTTAAGTATTGGGATCTAGTTCTGAATGTCACTCTACTATATAAACTCTCCATACTTGTCTTACTAAAATTATTTCTCCTAATTAATTAAATGATCTAATAAGGCTAATAAATGCTTCAACTATGGATAATGCAATGAAAATCCTTAACTTCAACAAAGCCCTATGTCTAGATGGGCTCAATGCTTATTTCTTCAAGTAACCTAAGGAATAGACATGAAAAAGTGTAGAGAATAGTTATAGAGTTCTTAAGCAATAGTACTTTGTTTAAGAAAATAAATGAACATACATTTGCTTCGTACCAAAGTTGCAAAATCCTAGTTCTCTGAACGATCTTAAGCTAATTTCCTATTTCAATAATCTTTATAATGTTATATCCAAGATATCCATTTCAAGGCTAAAGGAAGTTTTAGGATCCTTTATAAGTAAATCTCAAGGGGCCTATAATAAAAGGAAGAAGCATTAGTGACAACATTTTTCTAGCTCAAGAATTAATCAAAGGTTATTAGAGAAAATGTAACACCCCACTCCCGTGTGACCCGAACCCAACATCAATGGTGACATCCAAGTCCATGCCCCCCGAGGGTGGCATGCTACATCACTCAGTCAAAACCTCAGTATAAATTTTTTTTAACACACAAACGCACTCTATGTGGAAATCAGTGGACAATTTGGGTCCACTTTATCATAACAATACACTCAACAGTATGTAGAATAACCATGTAATGTGCACAAATCATAGTCAAATTGGGTCCAGTTTTATGCATAAACAATTCCGTAAATACATTACAATCGGTAGAATTTCAATAGCCCAAAATTTCCCCGAAAATTTCAAAAAAAATTCTAAAATTCTCCTAAAATATAAAACACATAATGATCCACTCCAAATAAATTTTCAAGCCCATAAACCACATTTTCGAAAATAAAATCTCAATTAGGCACATATACTGGGAAATGTCATAAATGCATGTACAGTCATTTTCATGTGCAAATTTTACTATTCACATGGAAGACTATGCATGTATCTTTCAAAACAATCTAAACACTCTTAGCCCTTTCCAAATTATCATTCTACCCTTCCCATCGGGGGTGGGATGTTAGAAAAGGTTCAAGATAACACTATACTTTGAAAACTTAACTTTAAGAAAGCTTTTGATTTATCTAATTAGAATTTCTTGATTCATTCCCTTAAAGAACTAGGCTTTCTAATGAAATTCACCAACTAGCAATGATTGACAATTATCTCCTTTAATGTACTAGTTAATAGACACTGCATATGCCGACTTAAAGGGAGAAGAGGGATTAGACAAAGGAATTCCCTCTCGCCCTATATCTTTTCCATTTTTATGGAAGTCCTTTAAACGCTTAAAGCTCCCAATATTGAAAGTAATCCATCTTTCAAAAGATGTAACAGGTTAAAGATGTTTAATTTATTTTTTTATGACCTTTTAATGAATTACAAATAAGATTTCAGCTTAGTCCCCACTTTCCTCAATCACATCAATCACTTTTACAAGCTCTCTAGCATTCAAGTGAATCTTGATAAAAGTTTGCTCATGGTGTCAAAGGATGCAGACCATATCAGCCATGAAATAGATTCTTTAATAGGTTTGACAATCCTTTAACCTCCTTTTACATATTTGGGAGTTCTAGTTACAACTAATAGACCTAATTATAAGGAATGGAACCTTCTTTATGAAATGATCGAGAGAATGATCAATTAATAGTGTAACACGAGTTTATCATACTTAGAAGACTTCAACTAATCAAATCAATCCTAAAAAATCTTTACATCTATTGGGTTCCATATATGATTTTACCTAAAAGGATGGCAAAAGATATTGAAAGAAGACAAATTTTCTATAGAACGGAGATGCATATAGGAAATCTAGAGCCAAGGTAAGCTGGAATGAAATAAACAAACCTAAAGATTAAGGAGGTCTGGATTAAGGACCACTTATATTATACGTAAAGTTATTCTTCTTGAAATAATATAAAGATTAGTCACTGATAAGGAGAACTTATTAGCATAATGGATGCATATACATCACTTAAGGGAATAAATAATTTTGAAGCTTAAACCTAAATTCAACATTTCTTGGATCAACTTAATAGAGATGTTATGTAGGAAAATAAAAAATATAGTCAAAAATTGAGAGCAAAATTGGCTTTGCCTTGACAATTAGAGTGATAAAGGCGTTTTACATCTACTCCCTAGAATCTATCATCTTAGATATATGTTAAAACTCACTACTAAATTAAAGAGTATATAAATGGAAATGATTAACATATTAAGGCTTTAACTATCAATAAAAAGCTTTACATAGTTATAATATAAGAGAGAATATGATGGATAAATTATATGGAATAGATACATATATGACCAATTGAAAAACAAAACATTCTTTTATTTATTCAAGCGAGCACCTTCTATAATGTACTAGCATAGTCTAATCCAGTTCAATAGAAATAACCCCCAAGGTAGCATTCATCATATGGCTCGCAATTATGAAGAGACTAAGCACATTTGATAAGGTAATGACTAATTTAGCCATAACTCCCCGATACACACTTTGTAGTGATAAAATGACATTAAATTTCATATCTTTTTTTCATGCTACTATTCTAGAGATCTCTAAAAAAGAATTAAGCTTGCTTATAAACATTCCATGTAGAATATTAATAGGAGAGTATCATAATTTGGGCTTCTAGTAGAGCTTCCATGCTAGCTAACAGTCATATTTTTCTTAAACTAGCCTTATACACTAGTGTCTATTTATATGTATAGTTTATACTACGCTTTCCTAAGTATTTTAGTGTTTTTTAGGTGTTTATTAAGTGATTATTGTGTATATAGGTTTAGAATTATGTTATTGTGAGTGTTTGTCTATACTCTAAGTGTTTGTGTGGTTTAGAACATGATTTCAATCTTTATTTTATGTTTCACAAAATGTTTGATGTGCTTGTTAGTGTTGGAAATCAGATAATTGAAGGTTAAGGAAGTTAGAAGCTACATGAAGAATGTCACGATCATGATAGACATGCATGGG
Organism: Erythroxylum oxycarpum; assembly: GCA_025629785.1. Classification (NCBI taxonomy): domain Eukaryota; kingdom Viridiplantae; phylum Streptophyta; class Magnoliopsida; order Malpighiales; family Erythroxylaceae; genus Erythroxylum; species Erythroxylum oxycarpum. Next base: position 22,320,123 of record JAOTAZ010000005.1, read on the forward strand.
GCTGCATGACCTATATCACGATCATGCCTCATAGAGCACGATCGTGATAGAGAGGATAAACCCAAGGTCATGATAATGACTCCCATGTTAGGATCGTGATAGAGACTATTTAGGTGCGAATGTTTTCATTTATTTTAAGGTTTAAGTATTTTTTTGAACAGATCAAAATGGGAAAACCCTAGTTACACCCCCAAGACCCTAATACACTATTTAAGGATGTGAACCACACCAAAAAATTCAATAGCCAACACCAAAGAGTGGATCAAAGTGGGAGCTCAAGAAGAACATCTAGGAATTCTAGTTTTCCAGATCAAAACCTAAATAGAGTTCTTCTTCTTTTCCTTTAGTTCTTTCATTAATCTTGATTTGTAATATGAATTTTAAGATGTTAAACATGTTTATGAGTTTCTAAAATTCAAATGAGGGTTTATTCTATAATTATTTTGTGACTTTGATTATTGTTTATTTCAATACATATTCTAGTGTTTGTGATAATTATGCGTGCTTATACTTGACAAAAAATCGAAAGAGTGAATCAAAAGTAATCATAGTTAGATTGTACAATGAGAGTTGGGATTTTAATAGACCTGTAATGATATATTAAACAATCATTCAAAGAGAGATGTTTTTTTGAGAAATTAATTATTCAATAGATAGCTTAAGATCTAATTGAATAAGTTAGGAAAAGTTTTATGAATCGAGAGGATGCAAATCTAGAATTTTCTAATTCAATTAGGGTTAACTGATTAGATCTTGAGAGAGAGTAATCAATACCTTAGGAAATCTAGAATCAAACACATAATTAAATAAAAAATAGTTAAGGAACCAAAATAAGGTAAGAATAAGTCCGAAGTATTCAATCATGATCACAACCCTAAATTTATTTGGTAGCTCACTTATTATTAGAATTATTTACTTTTTTGTTATTTTTTATTTACTTTTATTCAAGTCACATTCTAAATACCTTAGAAAAGTTAGGTTTAAATTGTTAACCTTACATAATCTTTGTGGGAACGATAACCTTATATACTATAAGATATGATCCATATATTTGCAGTGTATTGAGGGTTTTATTAGATATAATATTTCCTTAACATCTATGAATGAGGTGCTAAAAGAAAGGAATCAAAGAAGCTTCAAGAATAAGCAAATATGTATCAATACATTCTACTTTAACACATTTGTTAGGATAAAGGAATGCTCCATAATCAAATTTGGGGAATCTAAGATAATGAGGACTATAGCTACCAGATGGGGCATAAGATGAGATTAAGAAGATGATCAATCTAGAATCTATTAATAATCATCAATATAATAGATTGACTTTAACACTACATATTAATCCTTAAGGAAATTACTCAAACTCTAGTCATTACATGCATTTGAAATCAATTGGTCAAGTTATTGTCAACATAGAAGATAACTTAAGTTGTTTGTTTTAATAGGGATTTTGAATGGTTACTATTTTCGTTTGTTTCTATCCACTACCTTAATATTTAGTTTGATTTAAATTGTCAATGCTATAAGCAAGTCCATTGTTTATTATTGTATGAATGCTTGTAAGAATTCTATTATGGCTTTTCCTACCTTTTAGAATCAAATTTTCTCTCTACCCAGATTACCTTTCTTCTTAGGAATTCATTTTTCCTATAGTCAACCTTTTTTCTTCCCTCTATCTAGTTTTTTGGACAAATATCTATAGAAGGAGGCTTTTGCCTCGCCGACAGGCCTTCTCAGGCCATATTCGAGATATGGACAAGGGTGAACCTGGTGGCGCTGCCCTAGGGGATGCTCTTCTCTCCTAGGAGGATTTTCCTACTCTCTTCAGAAATGTAATGAACGTTAATAATGAGATAACCCTGAATGGAAATCAAGAGGTTAGGGGGACAAAACCTGTAGTAGATAAACCGTGAGGAGCTTGGAGAATTAAGCGCCAAAATTCAACATCATAAAGGCCAACTTAGACATTACCAAAATGTTACAAAGGATGGTATAGTGACCCTCCGCTCGAACTCCTACAAGCTAACGCTCGTGCATGGTCCTCTATATTAATGGGTTTTTTTTGTCAAAACGACTAACCTTCCCCATCGTCCATACATAGGCTAAGGCTTCTTAGGAAAAGAAAAGGTTAGATAAGGTATTGCCTAAAAAAAATGGCTCCATCCTCTTTAAGTTCGTGGGTGATACCAATCTTGTTGAGATAGTAGAGCAAGGTCCTTGGTACATAAGGGACCAACCCCTCTTTGTTCGAAAATGGAAGCTTGGGTTAGAGTTAGACCATAGTAAGATCGAAGTCTTTCCAATGTGGGTAAATTTATATAACTTGCCGATGGAGCTATAGAACACGGAAGGATTGAGATTCATTGCTAGCTCACTAGGAAAGCTTATCGCGATGGGCACATGGAGGACTATTATGCAGAGAATTAGATATGCTAAACTCTGCATTGAAGTTTTGAGGAATGCCTATTTTCCAAATAAATTATCTATCCAAAGACTAGTCAAAAATAGGGAGATGGTCTTAGCTGAAATACAATTGACATACCCTTTGAAGCAAAATAACTTAATCAAGAAATGGACCCCTACAGGTAAAATATTCAAAACTGGTTGGACTATGGAGTTAATGGAGGGGGAGGTAGGTTCCACTTTTAAATAGTAGAAAATAGTAGTTGTTGAAGGCATCGATAATGCAATTTTGCCCAATTCCCCTAGTCACAGTAAGGTAAGGGATGTAAGTGAAAAAGGTTTAGTGGATTAAGAGTTTGCTCAAAATTATCAACCTCTAGACACTATGTAGAGACTGAAAGATTGGATATTGATACAAATCCTACTGATCAAGTTATGCATGTGCATTCGAATTAAGAGCCTATAAGTGAAGAACATGCGAAGCAGGATCTTGCTAAAAGGAAAGATGGAGATTGCTCGACTAAAACTAGCCAACTACTTCTACGTTATATAAATTCACAGTCCAAACCAAGAATGCTAAAAACAAACAACCAACTACAGGGGATTCTCCCTCATGATGTCAATTCTAGTTTGGAATACAAAGGGTAGGAGATTTCTCCTTGGAACTATGAAGGAACTCTCCAATTTAGTGCAGATGGATTTGATTTATCTCCATTCCACTGGTCAACTGTTTACATGGGCAAATAACCAACAAGATTGTGTACTAGTGAGGAAGAAACTAGGCAGGGTGTTGGTTAACTCATTTTGTCTAAATCACTTCTCTAACTTATTTGTACATTTTGACAAACAACTGATTTTAGACCATTCACTTATATTGGTTCAGAGATTTACCGGAAGTAGAGATATGGGAGCTCCTTCTAGACTTTTTAATGCCCTCACTGATATGGAAGGCTTTCCATAATTAGTTTCCACTTGTTGGTAGGTTACAATCCCATGATATAAAGCATTTCAATTTATGCAAAAATTTTAAAAAAGGTGAAGACGAATATTAAAAATTTTATACAGGGCAGAAACCACAACTTACACACTTTGAAGGACAAACTTACTCTTGCCCAGCAACTCTCTTATACTTCTCCTCATGATCCTGACCATAAATAGATAGAAATGAAATGCATGTAGGAATATCAAGATGCTCTTCGACATCACCATTCGGTTCTCAAGCAAAAGGCACGAGGCACGGATCAACTGGAAAAGGAAGGGGACTCAAATTATAAATTTTTTCATTCCTTTATACTAGCTCATCAAAATATCAAAAAAATATCTATGCTACTCGATAGAGGGGGGAGAGGAGACACTGAACAAAATAGCCTATTGGAGGTTGCGAGATAATATTTTATAAATCTTATGGGTACATCTGAAATACACATACCTAGTTATAATGTCTGCAGTTTATTTAGATGCCATCTAGATCAAAAAACTAAAGATGCTCTCATCTCCACAGTCTAAGCTTAGGACATAAAACGAATATTATTTAGTCTATACCCTTCGAAATCTACTGGTCCTAAAAGTTTTTCTACATTGCTTTTTTAGCATACATAGGATATCACTGGTGAATTACTTATCGAGGTTGTACAAGAATTCTTTGGATCTGCCAAGCTTTTTCAATAACTCAACCATACCTACCTTTTTTTTATTCCTACAAAGCACAAGCCTAGTATCATGAGTGATTTTAGGTCAATCTCTTGTTGTAACACCATTTATAAGGTGATCTCAAAGGTATTAGCATAGAGAATCAAGCTAGTTTTATCTGCTATTGTCACTACTATACAAGAAGCATTTCTGTAAAACTGGTGATCACATTCTGCTAGTTCAAGAACTCATAAAGGATTATAACTCTGGGAAAAAACCCAATAGCTACATTATAAAGGTAGACTTCTTTAAAGCTTTAGATACTCTTAGCTAGGAATGTATTCAACTCTACCTTAAAGCTACCCATATCCCTCCTAAATTTATGTAATGGATTATGACATGTATTCAAAACTCCACATTAAGTGTTCTTGTTAATGGTTTTCCATCTAAACCTTTTAAATTAGCTAAACGAATATAATAAGGTGATCCTTTATCTCCATACCTGTTTACTTTAGTTGTGGAGGGCTTTTCTAAAATATTAACCCGATTCATCGCTTCCAATGGGGGATTTAAATTTCATCACAATTGTAAGGAGATCAAGCTTACTCACCTTATATATGTAGATGACTTATTACTGTTGTGTGCAGCTGATTCATTTTCCATCAATATAATGATGCATGCTCTTTAATCATTTGTTCAATGGTCTAGCTTTAAGTACAATCTAGATAAGAGTAGCTTATAACTCTCTATAGATGTAAATAATTTGGAGGAGTTAAAGTGACTGACAAGTATAAACACTATCTCACATACTTTTTGTTAATTGGGAGTTCCCGTTACTACTTCTAAACTCAAATATAGAAATTGCCTTCCTATTATTGAAAGAGCAAAATTGATGGTCACGGCTTGGAAAAATCAATTCTTATCCTATATTGTCATGGTAACCCGTATTATTTTGGTCCTCAGTAGTTTTCATCTCCATTAGACTGCACGCATAGCTCTACCCAAGAAAGATATAAAGGAGATAGACAGAATTATGAAAAAATTTCAAAGGAGTGGCACCTCTGTCATTATCAAGCGAGCTAAAATCAAGTGGAGCGATATAACGATCTCAAAAAGAAGGGGAGATCTTAAGATCTTTTGCATAACATAAATGTAGAAAATCATGATGTGTAAGCATCTATGTTGATTGTACACTAATAATGACGCATTATGGATCTAACGGATCCATCAATATTACTTAAAGTCTACCAACTTTTGGCAGCTAGATTGTTCCCGGATAGGTTCTACCATTTTTAAACAGATGATGGCATAGTGGGAGGCTATCTACTCTTACATTCAACATCGAATTGGTAATGGTGCTAGGACGTGGTTCTGTTTCAACAAGTGGCTTGATATAAGCCTTCTTTCCCAAGTTCCTAATCTCTAACAATTACAAACCCGATTTCCACTTAATTCTAAAGTGTCAGCCCTAACTACCAATGGTGCATAGCATGGTGAATTTAGTAGATTTCATACTCAAATGAATTATCTTCCTCAAATATATGATGTTGTCTATGAAGATGTTATCTCTTATAACTTGACTTTGAACGATCTATTCTTTACACAATCTTGTGATCAATTGTTCACTGATCACGCTTTTGAGGTTTCCTGGTTTACAATCTTGTGGAAAAATCATATTAGCCTCGAAGCTTCCTTTATAATATGGCTAGCAATCAGGAATCAACTCCAAACATAGAGTCAATGATATGAACATGAAGATGCCACATGATTGCTTTGTGACATAGCTGTTGAGAATTAAGACCACCATTTCTTTCATTGTTAATATTCTAAAGCTATACAAAGTCAAATTTTACATGTAATACTTGTCAGAAATTGTAGTTGCAATAGGAATCACTAACTGAGATTGGCTATTTATAATTTGAAAATTGGGAAAACTAATGCTCCTTTATTCAAAGTCACATTCATGATCACAATACACCATTTGGAAAGAAAGAAATAATCGTATAGCTATAGGTAAGGAGGAGAAATACAAGCTTGTAAATCAAATTGCTAACCTCATCAGAGCTCATCTCTATGCCAAAAATTTACAGCACTCACTCTCCATAAACATGCAGTGAACTTGGTGCTTCTAGTTCCATCTCAACTACTTCAATGAGATTCATGTTTTATATTCTATTGGATTATTCCCTACTATTGTAATTATTAGTAAACTCTCCTCATAAGAGCTAACGACTGTTAAGTCAAAATAACTTCATGATTAATAACTTTGATGAAAATCAAATAATAATAATTTTAAAAGGTGAGACGGAAGCTGAGACAAAAGTAAGACGAAGCGGAAACAAAGTGAGATGAAGTGGAAGTAAAAGTAAGATGAAGCGGAAGCGAAATTAAGACGAAAGAAACTAAGACGAAGCGGAAGCGAAACTAAGAAGAAAGAAAGTAAGATAAAGAAGAAGCAAAACTAAGATGAAACAAACTAAGACGGAAGCGATACAAAAACGAAGACCCGATACCACGTCAGATGTTTAATCAGTTTGAGTTAGTTACAGAACTCAACTGAATAACTATTTCTTCAAAGATCAAGAAACAAGGAAAAAGAAGCGGTTATCAAGAAACAGTTGAAGACGAAGGCTATAAATGCGCGTCAGAGTCGGAGACTGAAAAAGTTAGTGATTTTGAAATAGTTAGAGATACTGAAAAATTAATGATCTTAAAACTTAGCAATTTGAGATAGTGATTTCAAATATTTATGTGAAACATTAGAGCTATTATTTTTCTGTAACAAGGCTCGCAATATTTTTCTGTAAGAAAGAAGAAAAGCTGAGAGCCTGAAGAGGCTAAGTGAGAAAAACAATACTTGCTGTAGGAGACTTGAAGAGGCTCTATAGAAAGAATACTTGTACTTTTGAGAAGAATAGTGAAATCTCATAAAGGATTCTGAGGACTGGACGTAGTCCATAGTTTAGGGTAAACTAGGATAAAACTGCTATGTCGACTTCTACTTTCTAACTCTCGACTTTTAATTTCTATTGTTTTATACAAGTACTTAGAAGTTAATTGCAATACATCATGATATTCTTACTCAATAGTTTTTGAAAAAGTAAGTTTTCAAAGAAATTTAAAAAAGGGATTGTATTTAATAAAAAGGATACATAATTCAACCCTCCTTCTTGTGCATTTTGTATTTCGAACATAAAGTCTATACTAAAGCCTGATTTACTTCAATTGGTATCAAAGCTCAGTGTCCAAAAACCACCGTTATAAAGTGATGATAAAGATCTATAGTAGAATCACACGTTTATATAGCTGAAGGCGCCTTCGTCACTAGACCTCCTGCATTCAATAGTGAAGATTACCATTATTGGAAATACATGATGCGACTCTTCATTGAATCTACTCATATTGATCTGTGGGAGATTATATAGAATGGACCGTATACACTGGTAGATGATGAAGGAAATGCTATTCTACGAATCAGATGGTCAGTAGATCAAAAAGCAAGATTCTAGCTGAATTCAAAGGCCAAGTTCTTTCTAAGTTATGCCCTAAGCAGAAGTGAGCATGATAAAGTTCACGGATGCGACACTGCGAAGGAGATGTGGGATACTCTATCCATCGCACAAGCAGGCACCAACCAAGTAAAGGAATCCAAGATAAGAATTCTTGTACACCAGTATGAGCTGTTCAAGATGAAGGAAGAAGAGTCTATCGATAAGATGTTTGGACGATTTCAAACTATCGTCAATGGACTTAAAGCTCTCGACAGAACTTATGATAATTAAGATCATGTTCGAAAGATTCTCAGAAGTCTACCGAAAGGATGGAGACCTAAAGTCATCACAGTATAAGAAGCCAAAGACTTGAGCGTGTTAAAGCTTGATGAATTGCTTGGATCTTTGAAGATACATGAAGTGGAACTTGATGCAAAAGATATAAACCCAAACGAGATAAATCTATAGCATTGAAGGCTGGACAAAAGAATCACAAGATTCAGAGGAAGAGGAGTTCAACGTTGAAGATCAAAGAAGTCAAGAATGATGACTCCAATGAATTAGAACAAGATTCGAGTGAAGAAGATGATGAATTATCCTTTATTTCGAGAAAAATCAGACGCATGTGGAAGAACAAGGAAAAAGGAAACAAAGAGTCTTATTTCAAGAAAAATAGCAAAGATGAAGGAAAGAATGAGAACATCTGTCATCAGCTGTGAATGCAATAAACCTGGACACTACAAGTCCGAATGTCCATTGTTGAAAAGAAAACCAAAGAAGAATAAAGAAAACAAGAAGAGCATGATGGCAACCTGGGAAGATTTGGATTCGTCCGAATCAGATACTAATTCAGAGGCATCGACGTAAGCTAACATTTGCCTAGTAGTTGAAAGAGAAAGTGACGAGGAGGTAACCTTAAATTTTAGTGAATTACAAGATGCATATTCATAATTACTAGAAGATTCTCATGCAATACTTAAGCAGTATAAGTTGTTAAAGAAAAAGGTTGTAGAAAACTTGAAGAACACGCAAGTGTTAGAGAAGGAAAATGTCTGCCTGAAGAAACAAGTAGACGAAATGAAGAAAAAGGTAGCTGTAGATAGATCTGAGGAGATCAATCAGCTGAAACAAAGGATCAACACTCTTTTAATTGATCTATCAACATTCACAAAGAGTACGAGAAAGGTGAATGATATGCTAGGAAGATACAGGCACTCTAATGATAAAACTGGATTATAGTTTCCTAAAAACAATAATCAACATAAAAAGAACTTTGTTCCTTATAGGAAGAAATTTTATCAGTTGCATCATCATCATTCTATGAATCATTTTAAAACTAACCCCAAAGGACCCAAGAAAATCTGGGTACCGAAGAGAAACATAATATCTCCTGCAGGTAGTTTTCCTTGGAAGAAGCAACCGGCACCAATGGTATTTGGATAGTGGACGCTCGTGATATATGACGGAAAGAAGGTCTATATTCCTAGATCTTCAATATAACAAGGGAGGATCGGTAACTTTTGGAGACAACTAGCACGACAGAATTATTGGAATCGGTAAAATCGGTAAAGATTCTTTTACATCTATTGATAATGTTCTGCTAGTTGATGGCTTAAAACACAACTTGATTAGTGTCAGTCAATTATATGATTCTGGTTTTGAAGTATCCTTTAATCAAAATTCTTGTGTTGTAAAAAACAAGGACAGTTCCATATTCTTTTTGGCCAAAAGACGAAAAAAATCTTTACAAAATCAATTTAGAATATTTGCAAAGTCAAAATATTTCTTATTTTATATTAACAGATGAAGAAAAACTGATTTAGCATAAAAATTTAGGTCATGTTAGTTTTAAACATATTTTCATGTTGATTAAACATGATTTGGTAAGACGATTACCAAAAATAAGTTTTAACAAAGATTTTTTTCGTGAAAGTTTTCATAAAGGAAAACAGGTTGAAACAACTTTTTCTTCTAAAAATATTGTAACATCATCTAGACCTCTAGAGTTATTACATATGAATTTATTTGGTCTAACTAGGACACTAAGTCTTGGCGAAAAGAAATATGGTCTCGTAGTTACTGATGACTTCACTAAATTTTGTTGGATATTATTCTTATCACATAAGGACGAGTCTTTTAAGTGCTTTAAAGTGCTTTCCAAAAAGTTACAGAATGAAAAAGGAATTTCTATTGCTAGTATCAGAAGTGATCATGATGGTGAGTTTGAGAATGAGAAATTCAGAATATTTTGTGAGGAGAATGGAATTTTCCATAATTTCTCTGCTTCTAGAACTCCACACCAAAATGGAGTTGTAGAAAGAAAAAATAGGACGATTCAGGAAATGTCAAGGACCATGCTGTGTGAAATGAATCTTCCTAAGTATTTCTGGGCAGAAGCTGTGAATACAACTTGTTATATTCAAAATAGAATACTT
>JAOTAZ010000005.1:22330180-22341790 GCA_025629785.1 Erythroxylum oxycarpum
TTTAATTTCTATTGTTTTATACAAGTACTTAGAAGTTAATTGCAATACATCGTGATATTCTTACTCAATAGTTTTTTGAAAAAGCAAGTTTTCAAAGAAATTTAAAAAGGGGATTATATTCAATAAAAAGGATACACAATTCAACCTTCCCTTTTTGTGCATTTTCTATATCAAACATAAAGTCTATACTAACGAGTAATTTACTTCAGCAGCAAGTCAAGATCTATTGCAATTTTTTAATTTAGTTTTATCTATTAATAATCAATCTTTTAATTTTTTTAAATACTTAAATTAAATTTGAAAGTACTAATAAAATAAACAAGGGCTAATGAGCTTGTTAGTGCATCAATATGAGCTATTTCACTTTAAGAAAAATGATTCCATTTCTAATATCTATGTTTGCTTCATTTATATAAAGTATTTTAAAGGTCTTAGTAAGAATTAGATTAATCATAAATTGGTGAAAAAAATTGCTTAGGTCTTTACCAAAGGCTTAGCAGATAAAGGTGATAGCAATATAAGAAGTAGTAGACTTGCCATTAGAAGAGCTAATCAAATCACTCCTTGGGAGATGTGTTTGAGTGAATTGAATGAAGAGAAAGTGGCTCCAATAACTAAGGAGTAATTTCAGAGGCTCAAAGTTTGTAATAATTAATAATGAGGAGACCTTCATAAATTAAAGAAACAACAAAGACATAAAACTCACCGTAATTAAACTTAAGAAGTAATTAAATAAGAAGAGAGACAAACATTTATAGAAGAAGGGAGCACTCAAAGCCACATAGGAGGCAACTACTAATTCTCAGAGTGAAGAATCCAAAAATGTAGTGGCAAGAAAATGCTTTATAGCTAACAATGATGATGTACTCTCTAGTTCTTATTTTTATGATGCTATGTCGAACTTATTAAGTGTTATAGAGGATAATTATGAAAATGAAGAAAGTATATTCTAAATATAAAGATGCTTAAAAACTCTTAGATATATGATTGATTGAGAATGATAAATTAAAATGTGATATGCATGACATGATAAAATTTAAAAGTGTGGTTGTTGCAAATGAAAATGGGCATAATTTACTGTATAAGAATGACATATCAAAGAAGGAGAACATTGTCCTCAAAGAATCATAATGTAAGTTAATTTTAGGGAGCGAAAAAATATAGTGCATAAAATTGGTACACTTATGGAAGTATACCATCCAAAGTTAAGAATATTTTGATAAAGGAAAACATATATATAATAACGAGTCATCACCTAAGTCATCATATAAGTATATAGACTTTAACTTTGTATATGAAATTTTCAATGCTCATGCATCATCGTTTAAGTCTCAAATAAAAAGGAAATTTTATACTTATGTATGATTCATAACCTAGATTTAAAGGATACAGTTCTTAATACAAAATAGGTACAATTTTCTTACAAGGCCATACCAAAAGAGCATGAAATATTTAATTCATTCATATAGACATACTTATCATTAAAATGGCATAAAAACAAATTCATTATCATTATACTCTTCAATATTTACCAAAATGCAATACTTATGCACACAATCATCATAGGCCATTCTACAAGCACTTGAAACATGCTCAAAATTATCATAAGGCAAAATTTTATGAAAGAAACATGTCATGTATCAATGTATAAACTAGGTTTTTTAACCAAATAAAGAGAGATCCTAACCTTGTAAATATCTAAAAGAGGATATTAAATCACCCATATCATCCATCAAGATCTGTTACTCTTATTATCTATATAACTTCAAATATTTTTCATATATGATGCTTTATGGTGATTATGGACACAAGTAGGGATACATTTTAAGACAATGCTTATTAAGTAAGCCCCCTAAAAGACGAGCCTAAAGAAGATCAAGGACTAAACTTAAACGACTTATATCTATTTGGTACTTAAAACATGTTGATTTTTTCATTATAGCTTGATATTATATATATATAAGGTAGAAAATAATGTTACATATACATAATAGAAGAAAATTATATTGATCTTTGAAATTGATACGTAAGACTTTTAAGAATTTTTTTATTTTATAGATTCCACTTAGAGAGCTTCTCCCATATGTTTTTTCTTTTAATGGAAGAGAATTGTTTTACATTCAATTTTCTCATTTATTCATGTCATACCCTTTTTAATGATGAGAAATGGGAGAGAGTGTGGTGAGATTGAAACTTGATTTTTAAGCACTTGAATTAAAGGGGAGTATTTCATTCTATATTGCTTAGATACCAGAGAAGCATCCTCACAAGTATGATATTTATCTTTTGCTCTTAATATTACCAAATAATTTTCATCATTATTAAAAGGGAAAATTTTAAATTAAGTGAGACTCTAACCTGTGATTTTGATCATTAAAATATATATTGTTACTAATGCTCCTACCCTTTTTGAAGATAATATTAATTTAATATGTCAAACAATCTATTAATATATAAAAATTTAAGTTTAATTTAAGACCAAAGTGATTTAGAGGAAAAGGAGTCAAATGACCAAAGTGAAACTACCAAATAAGCAAGAGAGTTTCAAGAAAATTAAAATAAAATGGATCAAAAACAAGAAAGATTGGTGTCATTCCATGTCTAACAAATTATCATATTCATTTTATAATCTTATTTTGCACGTTTAGATGAATTAGTGGACCAATCATTGCATAGAGGGCATTATTCATAAGTGCTTTCCTAATTAAGAGGAAATGTCTGAACATTAAAGAAAACCTCTTAATCTTCAAACAAACATTATAAAACTTTTGAAATGATTTTAAATACTATTTTTAATTAAACTACGGTATTTTTGATACTTTAAAAACATGAAGTATTAAAAATTGATGAATTAAACTATTTTTAAAAGTTTTTTTTGTTTATGTAGGAGTTTGACTAACCTAAGCGTTTAGTTTGGCTAACTAAGGGTTTGTTTTGAGCGGCCCAATCTATTAATTTTTATAAAGAGAATGAGTAATGCAACACTAGTTGTAACAATAGGTAGTCAATGTGCCAATCATAGTCATAAATTGAGTGTTGGGTGTTCGACTAGCCAATAGTCTAATAGAAAGAACGTCTGCGAATTGATGGTAAGAGATCTAACTACGTTAATGTACCTAAAACTTAGCCATAGCAACAATTAGTTTGCAAGTATTTTTATTACAAATGGATCATGATAAGTTTTTTACTTTAGGAGTGATTTTAGGAGTATAACTGTATAATAATTAGTATTAATTATATTCCAAATGAGAGTAGGACTTTATATATGTATAAATATGCCAGCAATTAAAGAAGAATAAAGACACAGAAAATTAAACCCCAAAGACTCTTTGCTCTATCATGGTATCGAAGACATCTTGGTGAGTTATCTTGCTTAAAACCTTTCTGTTGCGATCTCTTCTCTATTGATCGTGATCTCAATTTTGTCATCATCTTTTTTTATTCATCACTTTGTATTCGTCCATAAAATTGAAAACTACATATTATGTCTGGTTTTATTGTTCTAACTTCCAGGCCACAGTAAGTTGTTGTCCAACAGGACAATTTCTCTTTTCCTGCCTCTATCAAACTGGATGAGACTAACTATCCATTATGGTCTCAATTAAAGGAGATGAGGATTAGTGGCCGCAACAAACTTGGATACCTTATTGGTGATACTGCAAAACAGAATATGGACGATGCAAACCTTGCTACGTGTATTAATGAAAATAATTGGGTGAAAAGTTGGTTGACTAATTCTATGACTCCAACACTGATGCAATGTTTCATCATATTATCCACTGCAAAAGAGATTTGGGATGCAATATCAGACTTTCTGTGATGGATCGGATGAGATATGCCTTTTTGAACTGAATAAGAGATCTTTTTTCCACCAAACAAAATGGAGGACTTTTCTAACATACTATAATGAACTTATCTCTATATTTCAGGAAATTGATCACAGATCCATGTCCCAAGGAGATACTGTTGAGGGAGTAGTTCAATTGCATTCGGTTATGGCTCGTCTTCGTGTTCACATTTTCTTAAGTGGACTTGATTCTGAATTTAAACAGGTTTGTGGAGAGATTTTACGAAGGATCCAAATTTTGATTTGGAATCCACTTATGCGTATGTTCGTAGAGAATGTGAACAAAGGCAGACCATGGGAAGTCCACCAATTTCAGAGAGTGCAGCTATGGTAGCAAACCAAATTCGGCAAGAATCATTGTTCGGATCGTCAATGAATCATAAAGGAAAATCTGGTAGAAAATCTAATAATTTTTTTTTGCTCTTATTGCAATGAAATAGGTCATACTGTTGAGAGGTGTTATGAAAAGACTGGCTATGACTGGTGGGACTTACAAAGAAGCCAAGGAAGAAGATTGCAGGAAAAGTTGTGATAGCAGGTACAAAACCATCACAACCTACAGAAAATGTTACTCACCTAAGTAATGTCGGTAAGGCTACTACATTCACAACTTCTAAGAATGATACTTGGATTATTAATACAAGTGCGTCTGACCACATGGTTAGAGATTCTAGTAAATTGAAATCTTTTTGTCCTCTCTCCCATTCCATAATCTCTACAGCTAATGGTAGTACTTCAGCTATTACTGGTGAAGGATAGGTTGTATTATCAAACACTCTTACATTAGATTATGTGTTATTCGTTCCATCACTTGAATATAACCTTTTGTCTGTTGGTCAAATTACTTTGGCCCTTGCTTGCACTGTAACCTTTTGGCACTCATTTTGTATTTTTCAAAACATCCTAACTTGGAAGATTCTTGGTTATGGTGTTAAAAGAGGCAAGCTCTATTGCTTGGATTTAACGAAAAATGGCAAGCAGAAGTTTAGTCTGGCAAATCAAAAAAGTAGAGCAGATAAAGTTTGAGAAACTATTTGGTTATGGCATCGTAGATTAAGCCATCTTTCTTTTGGATATCTTAAACAATTACAATCGCATCTATTCTCTAACTTGAATCATTTGGATTTTCACTATGATATTTGTGAACTGGGCAAGAGCCATCGTATTTCGTATTTGCCTGGTTTAAATAAAAGTTCAGTGTCGTTTGCTGTTACACTCTGATCTTTGGGGTCCAAAAAAAGTTCCATCATTATCGAAAGCACGTTACTTTGATACTTTTATTGATGAATGCATAAAAATGACATGGATATCTTTGTTACGTAACAAAAGTGATGTGTTTTCAGCGTTTCAAGAATTTCATTAAATGGTCAACACACATTTTCAACAGCAGATTCAAACTTTACAATCTGATAATGTAGGAGAATATGTAGATGGAGCCTTTAGAAAATTTATGAGCGAACTAGGAAGTCGACATCAAACTTCTTGTGCTCATACTCCACATCAAAATGGGTTGGCAGAGAGAAAAAATAGACAAATAATGGAGGTTATCCGTGCTACATTATTTGGCATGAATTTGCCTCGTTACTATTGGGGAGAAGCTTTAAAGTCCGCTGCATATCTGATTAATCGAACACCTTCTCAAGTTATAAATTTTAAGACCCCCCCAACAAAAATGGATTCATTGTTGTCGATTCCACACTTTCCAGATCTTGAGACACGTGTGTTTGGGTGTACCGTCTATGTTCATATTCCGAAGATTTTTTGAAGTAAATTGGATCCACGTGCTAAGAAATGTGTGTTTGTTGGATATGCATAATTTCGGAAAGGATATCGACGCTATGATCCTCAAAGTCAAAAATTACATGTAACATTAGATGCTTATTTTTATGAATCTGAACCTTACTACTCAGGGGGAGCCTCTTACCCTTCTCTTAAGGGGGAGAATTGGGGTGAAGAGAAGTTGTTACCAAGTGATGATGTGTTCTTGGAGATCGAAAAAGTGAATGAAAGATTTAAAAGTGGAGAACAAGGTTTAGACAGTGTTGAAGTAGGAAGGATAGTTCTGGATATTAAAATTACTGAGTTGCCCATTTTAACATCACCAACCAAAGAATCAACCCAGGATGTACAAACTTCCCTTCCTCAGGTACTTTCAAATCCTTGTCTAATGAATCATATATTAATGTTGATAGAAACCCAGAGAGTTTAGATCTAAGGCGTTCACAAAGGTCTTCCAAAGGGGTCCTCAAAACATAATATAAACCCAATCTTAGTGCCAATGTTAAGTATCCAATCGGCAACTATGTGTCTATCTATAGGTTGTCTCAGTCATATGCACTTACTGTTAATCAATTATCCAATATATCTATTCCTAGTAGTGTGCAAGATGCTTTAGCAGATCCTACTTGGAAAAAGGCGATGAATGAAGAGTTGGAAGCTTTGCAAAAGAACTGTACTTAGGAACATGTTTCGCTCCCTAATGGAAAAAATGATCGATTGTAGGTGGGTGTTCATTATTAAACTGAGAGCGGATGGAAAGATTGATAGGTACAAAGCAAGATTGGTTGTGAAGCGGTGTACGCAGAAATATGGGGTAGATTACGAGGAAACTTTTGCACCAATAGCCAAACTCAATATAGTTTGAATTCTTATATCAGTAGCAGCAAAGCGAGATGGGCCTCTGAAATAGTTTGACGTAAAAAAATGCATTTTTGAATGGAGATCTAGAGGAAGAAGTCTATATGGAGATACCACCTGGAGTAAATCAATATACTTCAAGTAAAAAGGAAGTGTGTAGATTAAAGAAAGCATTGTATGGATTAAAACAATCGCCTAGAACTTGGTTTGGGAGGTTCTCTTTTGCAATGAAGAAATTCAGTTATAAACAGAGTAATAATCACATGTTGTTTATAAAATGTAAGGGAGGAAAGGTAACAACTTTGATTGTATATTTTAATGATATGACTTGACTGGAGATGACCCATGTGAAATGAAGTTATTGTAAGAATATTTGGCCACTCAGCTTGAAATAAAGGATTTAAGAGAGTTTAGATATTTTTTGGGCATTGAAATAGCAAGATCAAAGAAAGGAATTTCACTGTCACAATGAAAATATGTTCTTGATCTTCTAAGTGAGACTGGGATGCTTGCTTGCAGACCGGTTGAAACACCAATAGAAATGAATCACGCTCTTGGAATCTACCCTGATCAAGTTCCTACAGATATTGGTCGTTATCAAAGGTTAGTTGGGAGATTAATATACCTATCACATACGAGACCAAATATAGCTTATGTTGTTAATGTTTTAAGTCAATTTATGCATAATCCAAATGAAGAACATATGAATGCAGTATATCGGGTGTTACGGTACTTAAAGGGGGCTCCAGGTAAAGGATTGTTTATTTTCAAAAAATAACATTTTTGATGTTGAAGGATGCACAGACTCAGACTGGGCAGGAGATCAGAAAACTAGAAAGTCCACCTCCGGTTACTTTACATTTGTGGAAGGTAATTTGGCTACCTTGGAGAAGCAATAAGAAAAAAGTTGTTGCAAGATCAAAGGCAAAAGTGGAATTTCTAGGTATGGCTCATGATGTATGTGAACTATTATGGATCCAAAACATTTTGAAGGATCTCAGAATTCAATATGGAAAACTGATGAATCTTCATTGTGATAATAAAGCTGCAATTGAGATTGCACAAAATCCTATGCAACATGATCAAACCAAACATGTTCAAGTTGATCGTCACTTCATAAAGGAAAAGCTTGATAAGAAGATCATTTTCCATTTGTAAGATCTGAAGATCAATTGGCAGATGTTCTCACAAAAGTTGTTTTCGGAAAAGTGTTCCATGAAGCAATTGACAAGTTGGGCATGATTGATATCTTTGCACTAACTTGAGTGGGAGTGTTGACTTTAGGAATGATTTTAGGAGTATAATTGTATAATAATTAATATTAATTATATTCCATATATAATTATATTCCAAATGAGAGTCGGAATTTGTACATGTATAAATATGCCTCCAATTGGAGAATAATAGAGACACAGACGATTAAACCCCAAAGACTCTGCACTCTGTCATAAGTTTTATGAAGAATCGTTAGAATATTAAAGAGTTGCTAAGAGTCTTGAGAAGCTAAAGAGTATATTTGAGCACGTTTGTGTATTGTATAAAACCATATTAGACCCTAGTTCATTGGTAAACAAGATAATGAGGTTTTGAATTGTATGCAATTGTGCTAGTAACCTTAAATAAGAATCATGACATGATCCTTTTCTTATGTGAAAGAGAAAATTGATTATAAGTATGAAAAAACAATTTACAAAGGGTCGCCTATTAAAAAAAGAGAAATAAAGAACTTATTTGAAAGAACTTGAAGAGTAAATATAAGTCAAGGGTTATTTGACCAAATCACCAAAATTAAATTTATGTGTCTTTACCAATTCTTTTTACTATTATTGTATTTATCATTAAAATTTTGTATGATTATTGTTGATTTCAATTATATAATTATTATTTTAAAATTTTTATCTTTAAATTTTATTAAATATAATTGACAATATGCATAAAAATAAAGATTATCTTTGTTAATTGAATGACTACAAATCATATTCTAATATTAAATTGTCAAAATATAGTTTAGGGAGTTAAAAAAATCAATTTCATAAACTTACAAAATTGAAATCATAAATTCTTTTATTCAAAAATAAATAAATATAGCTAATAATTAAAAAAAAGATTAGGGGTAGAGCTGGGATATACCATATAATAAGAACATCAATTTAGATGGACAGTGCAAAGAGAATAACTTTTCTTTTTTGTGTAATCAGTATGTTATTTAAGCATTTATTGACGTAATATTTGTTAGCTGTGATCATGGAAATAGAAAAACGATTATATCATTGAGAAAGCAAAGCCGAATTGGCTAGGAACACTACCGGTGAACATCTATCTAAATGGAAAATTAAGTGCAAGTATGTTATGTATTCATATGTGTATATTATCTTTGCTTTTTTCGAAAAAATGTATATTATCTTTGTTAGTTATAGCTTATTCAGATCTGCTAAATTTATAAAATTACAAATGCTTCAGTAGTTTTCATCATAACACCTACCTTCAAACAGACAACAACGTTTAACAGATTTAGATTTCTAGGTAGTTTTTTTATCTGTTTAAAAACTAGGTTATACATAGATGTCTGTGGTTGTTGATGTGAAATTGTTGCTTGAGTGAATGTTGATGTGAAATTACTGCATCTGTGGATAAAATGGGTGAATACTATCATCCTGAGACGACAAAACTTTTAGAATGCTCAACCTACCTCTAATAGTTCTTGGAGTTGGAGGAAAATTGTATATGTGCGGGACAAACTGTGGAACCAATTCAAATTTAGGATAGTCAATGGTATATACTCTTTTATGGCAGGACTCATGGCACCCGATAGGAATGCTACAGATTTTCTCTTCTCCAGGGGAGATTAATGGCTCGGAGCTTCCAATGTCAGCCAGAGTAGCTGAAGTAATCAACCATGATGAGTGGCGGTGGCATGAGACATCCATTGAGATCATAAGGAACCTTAAGACACCTTCATACCAACCCAATAGTACCCAATCTGATTGTCTGAAATGGTTAGCTAGTCCCACATGACAGTATACCAATGACTCAGCCTATAAATTCTTGAGACATCCTTTACAGGAAGTACATTGGCACAAGCTAGTATGGTTTAAAGGCAGTAGACCGAGGTGCATCTTTATCCTCTACCTTGCTCTCCTTCAAAAGTTACAAACTCGTGATAAACTCTCATACCTCCAAACTCCTAACCACTGTTCCTTGTGTTTATCGGCAAATGAAACCAATGATCACTTATTTTTTGCGTGTCCATTCTCTAAATTGGTTTGGGACCGATGCATCTCGTACTTTCACTTAAATATTCCTATACAGCCAACCCTTCCTTCAATTCTCTCTTGGTTTAATATTTTCTCCCAGTCAAGACTTTTAGACACCCACAATTTCCCAATCCTTCTTTTTATTATTGTTTACCATATATGGGCTGAAAGGAATGTTAGAACCTTTAAAGATGAAGCTAAGGATGTTGGGAGCGTAAGCCTTAAAGTAATCTCCCAAGTTATGGACATTCAGAGCTTAAGCACCTAGAAGAGGTAACTCAAATAAAAAGTGTCAATTTTACTAACATTTATCTTCTCCAGGTTTGTTAGTGCAAGAACTTCATTTGCCAAAACAGAATGTGAGTCACCGTCATAAGAGCAGACAGGAGGAGAGTTGGAGGTTTCAATTTCCTCCAGAGTTTATAGCAACAAAGTGGCAGTATCCATGGAGATCTCTCAAGATTCACGTTATATTTCTTCTTTCTACAAGCAAAAGGATCAGGAGATTACCATATAGCTTTTGTTTTCTTATGTTTGTGTTGTCTTATTTGGCTTGTGATTTTGGTTGTTAGAGGTTAACATATGTCTGGTCACTGTTGGGTTCTAAAGTGGCTAAGGTTGAAACATTGGTGTGATGAATTGCTATGGCAGAGAGGGTGAGATGTAAAGGGTTTGGAGCTTCCACACTTCTATTTTAGTACGTCCACTTGTGAAATCAAGCTTTTCTTCAACAAGTGCATATGGATAGGATTGTTTGTTAATAGTATTTTAAGAGATCACTGATTGAGTAATCTCTAAAGTTGTACAGTTGCCGCTTGTCTTTTCAAATAAACTTTTAAAATTGCGTAAATTTCTTGATGCAAACATCTCCTTTAAGAGAGAAGTTGTGTGAACGGAATATTTCCTGTGCATTGTACCCTTATCTCCTTTTGGACATTCCAGATATCTTTAGTCTCTTTTTTTTTAGTGGGCAGGTCAGCACTTAAAGTGGGTGCTTTCTGCATACCATTTGTCTATGGCAAAGGCATCTGTTAAAGTGTTTTTTCAAAAGCAGGATTAGTATCTCCTTCAAATACCGCAGCCTTTGAAATTGGTGGGGCACAAGCTACGGGCAAAATATCTTCATAATAAATATTAGATAATGCTTTCTCACTAAATCCAAGAAAAAATTGTTATGATTGGTTTTCAGAGTATGTGTTGATTCCCAGGATAAGGTGAATGACAACACATATTTATGGAACACTAGCCGATGCCCTTGTGTTCAATAATTTTGGTCTTCTGCTGTTTTGAATACCTAAGTCATAATAACTTATGTTTAGTTCCCATTGAATTGTTCTTATTGGTGAAAACGATGCAATATCTAAGAACATTCAGCAAGGCCTCTTTGGTCACTTGGAGGCTATATCTGGAAAGGCGTTGAACACATCAAAATTGTTAATTGTTAATGAAATTACGCAACAAGTCCCAGCTGTCCAATAACATACCAATTCTTTCCTAAAATTGAAAGGTAAAAAAGCCTTTGATTTCTCCCTCTCCTCCTATTAAGATAATCGAACGCAATTGTCAATTATGTTTGATAGTTTCGAACCTCCTTTTCCATCTTAAATCATGTCACGTCTACAATCTAATCTGAACTCATCATGTCTCATATTGAATAGCCACACTCAAACCTATTTGGAACCGTAATAGGATGAGGTTCCATCATCAATTTAAATATACTCTTTTGATTTGACGCCAGTACACAATCTCTTGCTTGTTATGGGACACTTTCGACATTTTTTCAACTTGGGCGGCAATCGTTTACCACCATTATATTGAAAAATTAGGTCCCGATTGATCCCACCTTAGCGAAATAGTCACAAAATTTTTCCG
>JAOTAZ010000005.1:22352282-22365275 GCA_025629785.1 Erythroxylum oxycarpum
AGGGTTTGCCCCGGTTAGGTTCTCCGACCTCTGCGTGGATACCGTTAGAGACGGTCTCCTTTGGTCGTTATGGTTTGGTATTGTTATATCGTCACCTGGATCCTAGCTTTCGGGAAGGTCCTGGAACAAAAATTTTTTTTTTCCGCACCGTGTACATGTGATGTACACACCGGGATTTTCCTACAACATTCCTTAATTAATTACCTCAATTAATAATCCAGAACTAAATTAACTATCACTCAATTAATCTAACATCATCTAGGTTCATTTTCAACCTCAATTAAGTCCAATTAAACCATTATTAAGTACCTTAACCTTATATAGTTCAACAATTACACAAAACTAAGTTTTTCACCTTCCTAACCATTTCCCATGATAGTGGGAATGTGACTTATAAATCCCATAATCGTTCGGTTCACTCACCCACAACCTTTAATTTGTTTCCAAATCTTAACTTCTTCACTTCCATTTGACACACCTTCAACAAAGTCCATCAATTTCACTTCAATTCTACCTTATTCATGCTTCAATACCTCATCAAATTCATGTCCAAACCAATTCAAAAATCATTTATTAAGCAACTCACAAATCATTATCTTACATACATAAAAATCCAAAGCAAAAGTTATCAAACAAGTATCATATTCCAGACCTCAATTCATCATCAACTCAATCCATTTTATATCCAATTCAAGCACCATATAATTCATATTACATCATGCTATCAAGTTTAGAATTTCCTTACCTTCTTAACTTCAAATTCCTACTCCAAAGAGCAAGCCAATCAAACCTTTCATGCAACCAACACAATTCCAAGATCAAGGTGCAAATCTTAGCACCAACAAGACAATATAATCTACTTCCTTGATGCAATATTTAGCTAAGAATTTAGAGTGGTAATGCATGGATTTGCATCAAAATTTCAGAGCTTAAGGAGAGGGATAGTTTCGGTGGTGATTGAGCAAGAAGAGAAAGAATAACCAGCAGAAACACTTCTGCCTTAATTGAACTCATTTGATACTAGGTGTCACTCCTCCTATAAGGCATATGTCTCCTTTGCTTGTATCATATATGTCCTGCATTTAAGCTACCAATTGTCTCACTTCCATTAAGCCATTTTTCACTTAATGAATGCTACCAAGTGCCACTTGTCACTCCACAAATGTTGCCAAATGTCAATGCATTAGCTATGCCAAATGTCACCAACTTATAAGCTTAGTCATTCTAATTTTTCATATACCAACTTGACTTGCCACTTAACAGTTGTCCTAATCCAAATGTACATTTTAATACCTCAATTCTCTAATGGTATCAATAATTCCAAATTACTAAATATAATCCATTAGACCAAAATTCTAGACATATACAATTCACATTCAAATCATAGCACAATTTTAACACCTATCACACATGTACCTTCATGAACATTTAACGTTTCAACTAGGGTGTAGTTTGGGGCCATACAATTCTCTCCCCCTTAAGAATTTTTCTTGAAATTCATACCTTATCAAAATAGTTGAGGATACTGAGTCCTCATGGTCTCTTCTGGTTCCCATGTTTCTTAGAACTTGTAAGCTTCATATGGTATGAGTTTCGAGTTTTTTATTTTTGATGTTTAATATGATGGGGTTTCTCAACCCTTCCAAGTACCACCCCCATTGTTAATTTTATAGATGTTAAAGCTCAACTGCCAACAAAGCCCAAGCTACAAGGTCCTTTCTTTTCCTCTTCAATCCCTTCTCCTTTATTTTCAAATACTAAGTGGCACTTTGGGCTGGTACGAGATACACCAATATTATATCATTTTTTATTTCTTTTCTCTCTCGCTTTGATAGGATATCTCAGTTGTTTGGTCTTGAATCAAAATTTAGGGTTTTTGGGTCAAGTTTTTTTATTTATATCTTCAACCTTTATTGTCATCTTCGATTTGGGGGTGTACGATTGGGGTTTTCTTATGACTGAAAAAGGCTCCATTTTCTTCCATCTTGCCTCTTTTCTTAGATTTTGTGCTTTTCCATATTTTTGTTCCATTTTCTTCCATCTTGCATCATGTTTTCCTGTTGCATTAAAGTGAATGATCATCAAGGAAGATTGTTTTTTTTTTATTTTGGTTCGTGGTATAAAGTTTTAAGCTTTATATGTTTTTTTGTATATATGATGAATTGTATGCAGAAACTGACAGGAGCTTTCTCTTCCACTTTTGCTCTGATATTTTTTTTATCTTGTTTCATGTATTCCCCTTGCTGCTAAGTGAATGATCATCAAATAAGGTTGTTTTTTTGTTTTGTTTTTGTCTAAAGTTTCAAGCTTTATGTGCGTTTTTATGGTATATATGATGAATTATATGTAGAAAATGACAAGCTTTCTCTTCCATTTTACTATGATACTTTTTATCTTATGTCTTGTCTACATCTTGCTTTGAAGTGAACGATCATCAAACAGGGTTGCTTTTTTTATTTGGTTTTGGTCTAGAGTTTCAAGCTTTATCTGTGTTTTTCTAGTATATGTGATGGATTATATACAGAAACTAACATAAGCATTGTCTTCCATTTGGCTATGTTACTTTTTATCTTATGTTCTATTTTCCTCTTACTTTGAAGTGAATGATCATCAAGTAGAGTTGCTTTTTTTGATTTGGTTTTGGTCTAGAGTTTCAAGCTTTATCTGTGTTTTTCTAGTATATGAGATGGATTGTGTGCAGAAACTGACAAAAGCTTTCTCTTCCATTTGGCTATGATACTTTTTATCTTGTGTCTTGTCTACCTCTTGATTCAGTGAATGATCATCAAGCAAGGTTACCTTTTTGTCTTGGTTTTGGTCTAAATTTTCAAGCTTTATTTGTGTTCTTTGGTATATATGACGAATTGTTTGCAAAAATTGACAAAAGCTTTCTCTTCCACTTTGTTATGATAATTTCCATTTTAGGTTTATTTTCCTTGCACTCAGATCTTCACCTAAGGTACACTTTCACTCTCTGATTCTCTCTTCTTGTTCTCGATTCCTTAATTTTTGGCTCTTCTCTTGCTTCAGTCTAGCTCTGTTGCATGTTTAACGAATGGTTCAAGAGCTTGATGACCCTTTTTTTATGTATAACTCTTTCTCTTAAACTTTAGAGTTTTTTTTTAACTTTTTTTCCTTTACCAAAGATGGTATTATTCTATTTTTAATTATTTATTATTATTTTATTATAAGGTATTTTAAAAGGTATTTAGTTATTTTATTACATCTTTTATGTTTATTTGATTTTTTTGTAATATATTCATGTCACATTTGCATGTAAGTCTATTAGAAATAGCTTCTCTACTAAGTAGGAGTAAGACTACGTACTATCAAACTTTCCCAAATTCTGCATTTGTGCAGGACTCAACTGAGTGTTGTTGATGATGATGATGAGTCCGCAAAAAAATGTGCAAGTGAATAAAAGATGTTCACTGGATTTTAAAGCTCCTTGACAAGGCTTACAGAGTGGAATCGGAAGAGGATGAGGACTTTTGAGCCTGGCAATGGTTTTAGACTATTTCTAATCACAAGCCATGGTATAAATGAAATCTTAGGACACAATATTTGTTCCAGACTAATTTACGCTAGGTTACCCTCTGAGCTTGACTTCTAAGTAGGTCCTTGAACGATTTGGTGGTGTGTATTCTTGTAGAACTTGCTAATCAAATAGGTTTATTCTCTTGGAATTGGTTGAGTTGATAATTAGAAAAGCAACTTATGAAAGTAGGAGCTTCTGTATTATTGTAGAGCCAATCTCCATGTCTAATTAGTAACGTGACTTTGGCATTATCAACATAATATAGTCCAATACTCTAAAGGTTAAACGTGGAGATAAAGAAGACCTAGAGAGATCCAATTATCATACTAAATCCATATGTTGTTGGAAGTTATGGAAGGGATAAAGTGGATCTAAAGAACTCCAGTTATTGTACGAGATCCATATGTTGTCACAAAAGTTATATATCTAATATAACTATTGTCAATAACAACAAAATAACATTCTCCTACCTGATAAAGCATACGCACATAAGAGGGAAAGGAATTGTGAGTGATTTAAAAAAAATTACAAACTGCTTTCGATTCAGAAGAAGACAGGTGCCTGTTAAAAATTAAAAAAAAGTAAGAGTCTGTCAGGCAATAATAGCCTATTAAACAATAGGAAACAATAGGAGTCTGCGAAAGAATAGACCAGTTAAAAATAATTTTAAAACAGAAGGCGCCTATTGAAATAAATGGAACCTTTAGCAAGTTATAAACTGAAGGAACCTATTTTAGAATTGAAAGAGCCTCTTGCTAAAATAAACACACACATAATATAATGCAGAAATATAAAAGTTAAAAGAGAAGAGAAGAAGGGCGCAGTTGATTTATACTGGTTCGACTTACAACTCAATCCTACGTTCAGTCCCCAGGCATCCAATTTGAGTGTTTCACTATAAAAATCCAAGTAATTTGACGAGCCTCACCAAGCTCAAAGGTTAATATATTTCAAAGTTCTCTAACCTTTCAAACTAGTAGTATTTAGTTAGCCTTTACAAGCTCTCAATAAAAAATGAAGTTTGCTCAATATAATCTACACTGATCTCTCCCAAAAATATTTTCACTTTCTAAAGAACAAGAGATTTTTCAATGATATCACTTTCAAAAGAATTTATGTTATAGGTGCATTTTGAAAGTTTGATATTGTTCGCAACTCTAATCTATATACCCAAACACAGTTGCTCTTCCTTAAATAGGCTTTTCTTTCAACTCGCCGTTACTTCATTTGCATCCTTAGT
Source organism: Erythroxylum oxycarpum (assembly GCA_025629785.1). Classification (NCBI taxonomy): domain Eukaryota; kingdom Viridiplantae; phylum Streptophyta; class Magnoliopsida; order Malpighiales; family Erythroxylaceae; genus Erythroxylum; species Erythroxylum oxycarpum. Next base: position 22,357,061 of record JAOTAZ010000005.1, read on the forward strand.
CAACTGGATGGATTTAATTCCGAATAACTTCGATATCATCTTTGCTCAAAAAATCTTCCAATAATCACTCGGCTAATATACCCTCAAAATAAGTAGGATCCTTTCAGATAAACCATTTTTTAATAAGGTAAGTTCATCAAAAAGGTTCCTGCAAGAAGAAAAGCAATTATTCCATGGTTTTATTTCCGTTTAAGAATTATACCGTTGGTTATATATAAGGAAATAAAACCAATTTAAATTTTGAAATATTATAAGGTTATTATCAAAATCGTTAAAATATGAACCTTGAGCTAACAATCTTCCCCTTTTTTATAATGACAAGCAATCATAGAAATATTTTTCAAAATTTAAAAAGATAATGGATGATTTTTGAAAGATACTTCAGACTTTTATATGTTTAGACATAGTTAGAACGAGCCTGCCTCTTAAGAAAGGAACCTATCAATTATGTATCAAAAATTTTCATAGCAAAATCAATCACAGATATAAACAAGGTAGCATAGAGAAATCATATCATATATATGCAAAAAAAAAATGTCCATATAAGTTCTCCCCCTTTGTCATTATCAAAAACACAAAAAATAAAGAAATGGGGAGGAAGTAAAATAATATATTGATATGCAAGATAATATCATAAGTACAAATGAGCCATGCAAAAAACAATAGAATTAATGGAGGGATTCAGAGATTTTTCTGAGCAGGATCTACATATCAAGAAGCTGATTTTGCATACTGTATCTGTTCTAGAATTTTTTTTCTTGATTGTTTTGAATGTTCTTCGGCAGTTGTTGGATACTTGTAGCTAATATATGACCTTCAAATAAGTACAGTCCTTTCAGATAAATTATTTTTTAATAAGGTAAATTCATAAAAAAGGTTCTTGCAAGAAGAAAAACAATTATTCAATAGTTTTATTTACTTTTAAGAATTATATTGTTGCTTATATAAAAGGAAATAAATCCAATTTAAATTTTGAAATATTATAAAGTTATCATCAAAATCATTAAAATATGAACCTTGAGCTAACACTATCAAGTAGTTTAACATTAAGAGTCAAGGGGATTGTATTTAATGCACACAACTGCAGCAAAGTAGATGAAGATTTATATTTATTGAAGGAAAAAGATCATAATGTAGTTACAATGATGGATGATGTTCATCTTAAAACGGTATACTTCATCTTACATAGCCAAGTGTATAACAAATGACAGAACTCGGATATTGGAAAAATCTGCAACAACTGAAAGACAGAAAAGAAGCTGCTGATATGGAAAATCAACCCTACAATATAAGCCATGGTGCACGTGTATTGTTGTTCTGGCATAACAGCCCTTATTCCATTTATGAAGGCCAACCATGTAAATTGTAGGGCTATATATGTTAGAATGTTAGCACTTGCAAAGAAGTAAACATAACATGCATCGCTGCTCATTACTCCCCATAATAAGAGGCATGCTGCACCTAGGGAGCTTATCATGGCAATGGTGTCGGAAATAACAAACCATTTCATGTCTTTACTTGATTGCAGAAGTGCCAGGCCTTGGCCAGGACCAACGTCGTTGTCAAAGCCACCAGGCATTGTAAAAGCAGCAGTAAATGTAACTGTTGTGATGATAGTTGCAACCATTAAAAGGGTCTGTCCCATTTGCCTGTAACTCTTCAATGAAGTGGCATCTTGATTTGTAAGAGGTGTATTCTTATCATTGTTAGCCCAATTTGGTGGCGAGATTAGTGCTTTAAAGAAGCTTGTGATCAGGTTCTGTCAAAAGGAAGGAAACAGATTAACACAAACACTAAGGTTTTGTATAAAATTGCTTGAAGAAGCTTTTGATCATGTTGTGTCAAAATGACTAAGGAAAGAGAAACAGAAACGCAAAGGACCTGTAATTCTATTTGTAAAACCTCGCAAGTCAGTAAGAACTTACGCTTCCCCTGGGAAATGCAAGACAAGATTCTTTGATTGATTCATCAATCTCAAACACTGTATCGCCAGTCTTATTTTTGGCCTTTTGGTCAACTCTTTTATCCCAAATGAGGTAGCGAACAATCCATGTATGCCTTTTGATTGTAGCCAAATGCAAAGGCGTGTTTCCATCAATATCTGGTTGATTTATGAGTCCTTCCAGTTCTGCTGTTTCTAACATGTACCTAACCACATTTGGTTTCCCACTAAGAGCAGAAAAATGAAGAGCATTTCTACGATTGAGGTCCAGAAGTTCTAAACAATCTGGGCAAAAGTCAATAATTTGCTTCAACACATTGATATGACCTTTCCTGGCTGCAATATGAACTGGTGCGTAGCCCTCTTTATCCAATATATATGCAGCAGAGGAATCAATGTCTAGTAATCTTTGAACTGATTTATGGTCTCCTAAGTCTGCTGCATAGTGAAGTGGGGTCCTGCCTCCGAAGTCAGTCTCTGTAATGAGCTGTGGTTTGGCTTCCAGGAGGTCTTCCACAATCCCTGCAGTTATGAAAGACTAACTGACCCAAGATAGTATAGTGATTATAGCTGTTGAACTGATGGAAACAAAACAAGTATTGAAGGAAATCTACTTAGTTGAGAAGCAATACTAAGTACGATACGTTTTCAATCAACACTTAGCTCATATCAACTGCATAATGAGGTGGCATAGTCAGAATCAGGAGAAGGATATATCTGAATGTCACAAGCTAAGCTTAAAACAATGATCGCTATCATCTCGTTATTTGTACTCTGTGGAGTATGTGAAGAAACATGGCATTGATAGGAAGCATAATTACCAGAATGTCTCCATATTATTGCAACATGCAAAGCGGTTTGACCATCTGATCCTCCATGAGCTGAAGATGGACTTGCAATCAAAATTTCATTCACAATATCTTTCATCCCATTTCTAGTAGCAACAAACAACGGAGAATCACCAGCGTGATTTTCATAACAAGCTAACTTGGGATCAACCTTCAGCAAGAACTTGGTGACACTCAGATGACCGTTTCCAACAGCCTCATGTAAAACTGTGTTTTTCCTTTTATCTCCCCGCCTTAGCACCTCAAAACCTTTCTGGATACCTTTCCAGGATGCGCAGAAAGTTTCCTTTACTAGAAACTCAACGATAGGGAGGTGACCATACCTTCCAGCAAAGTGTAGAGGAGTCTCTCCATGGATGTTTGGCCTAGTGAGCAGGAGTTTGCATCTAGAGTAGATTTCAGCAGCTACATCATGGTTGCCATATTGAACTGCAATATGCAGAGGTGTGTTCTCCTGAGGAGTTTGTTTGGTAAGTAGATTTTGGTTTTCATTCAAAAGTTCTTTGAGGTAACATATGTTGCCTGACATGGCAACCTTGTACAGCCTTGGATCCATGAGAACCTGAAATCAAGCAATTTCCAGGAAATTTTCATTCATAAAAGCTAAGTGGAATGGAATTGGAAGCAGAACAAAATTAAATATTGGTCAATCCTTCACTAAGAAAAGAAGAACGAGATTCAAAGTTGATATTGACATTTATTTGTGCTTTGTTGAATTGACTTACACCGCTGAATATCGAATAGTAAGTAGAGCTGGCCTAAACGTGGATTTTAAACGCCCAGACTTTGAACATTGAATTTTCTGTGCTTCTCCGTCTTAAATTATTACAAGGGGTCTACAAGTTGATAATAATTAGTAAACGCATATTCGTCACAAGTTGAATGTATATCCACTTATGTCCTCCGAAAAATATTTTTATTACTTTGCAATGCAGTGCTCTAAATAAGAATAGTATAAGTTTGGGCCGAATTTAGGCCGTCTATTGTTTAAGCCCAATATGAACCTTGTAATTTTAGTTTAGACTTATCTTGATATTCAATCGGACCCTAAATTTATGGGTCGAGCCTAAACTTCATAAGACTTCGTGAGAGTCAAACCCATTTAAATTGAGTCGTGTCTGATAGAACCAGAGTAAATCCCAATTAAGTTAGAGTAAATCCCAATTAAGTATAGAACATTGTAATACTTTTTATTCTCTAGGGAAGACCTCACTATCTTGTTGTATATAGTTTTCACTATAGTTAACGAAAATTCCTTTTAATTTTCAAAAAAAAAATCACAGTAAACACAACTTAAACATATAGAAACTTCTTCTATTAACCATTCAAATAACTTCAAAACAATCCAAAATGAAACTATACATCATGCCTACATCAAAAGTATTGAAGAGACAGCATAAGCAAATTACAAATATGTTTACAAAGTGATTCGAATTGTCTTTAAAAAAGTAATCACTTGGACTTGGAGAAGCTAAAGTAGAGATAATGACATAGTTTTCATTGTTGATCTACAATGTTAATTAATAGCCCAAATATTATTTTTTTTTTGAGAAATTAAAAGATCTCAGTAAAGAATCCATTAAAGGATGAGTAGTACATAAGCTGATAACCAACCAGACAGCTTAGAATACATTGACACAAGCTATTTCACCTCGGCAACAAACTAAATGGATAATATAATAAGTTGTATATGACACTTATAGAATGATACTACAGCTTTCATACAAAACCCATACGATAAAGGGATTAATTTCACTAAACATTTTCATTTATTTTAAGTTACAATCCTTTAGGAGATAACTACCTAAACTTGTCATAGGGTTAGAATACAACTCCCTAAGCGTCAACAAGAACACTACTTGACTACCAAAGATTCACTAAATCTTAAATGGATTTGATGAGCCACTATTTGTATCCTTGTTTTAACAACGCCTATAAGAGTATACTTTCCTAGAATGTTTGTCTTTGAAAAATCCTCTAATTTCTTTATTTCTATAAGGCATATACTATATTCACAAGGGCAATTTTAAGTACCAATAAGTCACCTTTCTTCACATTATGATTACGAGAAATCCAATTAATCAAATCCTATTAGCTAGAGGTTAGAGAAGATATATTACAAAGCAATTGAATTTGGTCCCAAATGTAAGATGAAAGTCTGCACTTAAAGAAAAGATGAGCAATTGACTCACGTTCCTCATTGTAAAGAGAATAAGTAGTATGGAGATTTAGGAAACTCCTTAATCTATTTGTCGTGCTCAATCTTTCTCTTATTACTAACCACAAAATAAAGGATACTCAAGGGTTGGCCTATAAGTTATGCCAAGTCATCTTGGAGGATTGATTTCTTAGCAAATCCCTATATGATACAATAGTGAAGTTACATGATGGATGCCAACACTATTGTAAGGAGTCCTCCAAATTGTGAGTGAGTTTAAAACTGAAGATATGATCAATAATGTGTCCTTGTTAACTATACCAAAAGTGTTCAGGTTTATGTCTAGAACCTAATTTACTAAGACAAATTGTTCCATCCAAAGGAAAAGTAAATCAAAATGTACAAATTAAAGAAATCAACTCAAAAATGGAAGAAAATGGACTAACTAATCATTACAGCTTGGATAGTTCACACCCCTTCATCTATATATAAAAAACATCATGTAAATCATTCTCAATTTTGCAATAATTTTATTAAATGAAAGGATGATAATTAACAAATAAATATACTTTCATCGTTAGATATTTCTTTGAAAAAACTATCAGTTTGATGAATGCTCTCTATATCTATCCCCATATAAAAAAACAAAATAAAAGATAATATGATAAATAATTATTAAAATTATAAAAAGCAAAAACTAAAATATCATATAGTATAGAGCTTACTAACCAACCTTGGACACATATGATGACTTTCACAGTTTTGGGATCAAGTCAACTATGATGAGGACTCATTATCTGACCAATAATAATAAAAACAAACTTAAATCAACTATAGATAATGTAATGGCTAACAAGTCTCATCCAAGTGCTTACATAATTAAATGTTGAGCTCCATTCTACTTTCGCCATGATAATATATCACTCATTAATTATAGTCATAATATTTACTTCCAAATATTTATCTAGCTTCATCCTAGTTTAAGAATTCTTAACTTTTTTTTCCTTAATGTATTCCTTACTTAAACCTCCAATCTTACTTAATAATGATGTATTAACAAAATATCAATTTGATATTGAACTATTGCAATCTAACTTTATGACCATTCTTAATTGATAATTATTAAAAAAAATCATACTATAAGTATTTAATGATATCAATAAATCCTTTAACTTGATCCCCAACTATCGATAAAAAAATTGAAATCACTTCATTTTATACCTTAAGTCTAACAATTCCACAGTATCACCAATCATAAACGAATAAGTGACAAATTTTCCCACAAAATGCTTTAACATTGTCTTAATCACCTCCGTGGAATCAAAGATCCACTCAGATAATGCTAGTTTTATCTTGTATTTGTTAGTAAAACAAATGCCAATTTCGTATAAAATTATTTTCCCAATTCCTACTGTTTTCTATCAGTAAATAAATATATTGATAATCTCATTGTCTCAACCTAATAAACACTTCAATATACTTACTTGTTGACTCTTGCATCTTAAAAATGGAATTTCATCTTGTTAGACAATCTAGAACCAACTTCTTTGTATATGAAATACGTAGTTGCCATATAGTCTCTTTAAACTTTTCAACTCATTTAGGTGTTGCATTCTAACATACTACATTATTGCAGGTTTCCACTACCACTTCTTTTATTATCTCTAAACCATTTGACTATATGCACAAAACAACACATACAGAATAATCTCCCACCAATTGGCAATCTCCTAACCCACAACCTATTTTTTCAATTTTTCGATTATAACATCATTTATGATATAGTTATCCAAAGTTATGGTTAAGATTTTTGTGTTAATGTTTCAATACATTAAGAAATCAACTACTAAAAATCTCAACCTCCTATTTGAATATGGCGTTAGGACATAAATAAACCTACCATTTAAAAACATGAACAAATATCAATATAACATAATTAATGAACAAGTGATAACAAAATTAAAGTTTATTACTTTCCTTAAGATTCAATTGCATAAAGTCCAATTGTTGTTAATATAATGCTTTGTCACTGTCATATAACTCTTAGTTGTTAGTTGTCCATATGGCAAATATGATAGTAACTTGTCGATTATTACTCAACAATGTCTTCAATGTTAAATATTTTGTTCATTGTAAATTTTTAAAATGTCTTTTTTTATAGTATTATAAGTTAGCATCTTAAAGATTAGTTTAAGTGAGGTGCTAAGTACCTTAAAGACTTGACTGTCAATAATATAGGGCATATATTCATTCTACATGTTCTTCTTTCTAAACAAATTCTTAGATCTCTCAAAATCATAACTCGTTTTCATTCTTTTATTTCATTAGGTTAAAGGTTAAAAAATTTTGACCTTATAATATCAACTTTCTTTTATCAAAGGAGTCCACGTGCATCTTCAAATGAGATGTTCCACCATTATTACCCATGGTCAACATTTTATAGCACTACTTACATTTAGCCTTATCAACTTCATCACTTGATCTAATCTTAATGAAATAAGTCCAAACATCACTTCTTATCTTCAAAGAATCCATTCCTTCATTTTAAACTATTTCTTCACTTGCCCATCCATCTAAAACAATTATAAACAAGATAACTTTGAAACCAATTTAAGGTAAAACATGAAAAACAAAAAGTCACATATAACTAATGTTATGTCAAGCTTTATATGGAAGAGATTCACCTATATGATCAAAATATCATAATCAATATTATACGAATACCTTTGGCTAAATTCCAATATAAGTGAATCATTGTTATACATGGCACCAAATGTGACATCAGTATTATTCCTCACACTAATGATAACAACATAAATGAATCAATATGTCTTAAGATATTTTATTTTAATATGAGCAAGTTCACATTATATGTTTGTAACACTTCACTGTGTGAATCTAAAACTACTAACATAAGTTTTGATTGAATGGATTGATTTTACTATTATAACTCATGGTAAGAGCCATAGCTTTGGTAATATATTGCAGTTGTTACCTAATTACTCACACAAGTTGTACTTTGTGAGAAATCCCAAGGACCAAATCCTTTAAAAAATCTTTAAAATTAATTTCTTTTATTGTCCTAGTTTCTTATTAGCTAAGAAATGAAAGTTTCAATCTAAAAGGCCTGATATGGCAATATGTCATCCACTAGACAACTACAAAACATGTAAAAACCCTACCCTACAAGTTGTTAGTAGTGTGCCCTAGGCCAATGAACATTTGTGATTCATGTATTAACATTATGATTTGTTAATAATATATTAT
>JAOTAZ010000005.1:22418858-22431569 GCA_025629785.1 Erythroxylum oxycarpum
TTAAGCTAGATTTTGTAACCATGGGGTTTTAGTTGCGTTTCAAGTATTATTAGTTTAAGTGTCTTATGTATTTTGGGTTTTTGAGGCAATGATGTATTGTGGTTTGAAATGTCATTTCAACTTTGTAAAGAACACTTACCCTTTGATGTTAATGAATTATGAATTATATATGGATGATGATGAGACGAATATGAATTTGTATATGGATGAGGTTGAGTTGAAATTAGGTATTATATGAGTAAGTTATTGATTTAGGATGATGGATTTTGCACATGAATTGTTGTTACATATATAAGTGATATGTGTTATGGAAAAAGGAAAATAAAACGAAATGGCATGATGCTTTAAGCTTTATGATTTGATTTGGGTTACGCTCACGTTTGTATAACGATCAATACTACACACACATTTTATGTGTTAAGAGTTAGATTTCGGAAGCGGGATCCAACGTTTGTGGTATCAGAGCAAGAAGAGATTGCAAGGAACCATGCTTAATTATGATGGTATTTTGTTAAGAGTTGGATTCCAGAAACGGGATCCAACATGTTTCTTTCAGAAAAGTTAGGTGATCATAGTTTTATCCACAGAAGTAGTTTTGGAGTTTTTTTCCTCATCAAAAATGCTGAAGGACTGAACCATACCTACATATGCCTCATTTCTAAGAAACCTAACCCTTCCTCATTGTTGGACTATCAATTAATCTCATGTTGCAACACTATCTATAAAGTGATAGAAAAATTGTAGCTAGCATATTGAAGAAAGCATTAAAAGGAATCATAAATCAACTCAGGGGGCCTTTATAGAAGGAAGATCAATAGGAGATAACATTATTCTAATATAAGAGATGTTAAAAAAATACAATTCAAGAAGAGTTATTAATAATTTTATTTGGAAATTTGATTTCTACAAAGCATACACTGTGAGGTGGAAATTTATTCAATCATGTCTTGATGCACTTGAATTCCTAACTAAATTTACAAAATGGATCATGGTGTGCATTCAGACTTCATCAGTTAGCATCCTAGTTAATGGAGTTCCTACACAACCTTTTAATTGTGCTAAGGAGATTAGACAAAGGGATCCTCCATCCCCTTCTCTATTTACCTTAGTGATGGAAGGGCTATCCAGACTTCTTAACAAATTTGCAGGTTGCAATGGTTTCAATATCACCATAAATGCAGAGAACTCAAGCCAACTCATTTAATGTTATAAATGATCTCATACTATAAAGTGGTCTAGATGTTCACTTCTTTAAAATATTGATGGATATCCTCAAGTTCTTCTCTGAATGGTCAGGGCTCAAAGTGAATACAGGGAAAAGCAATTTGATTCTATCAGTTAATGTGAGAAATCCAATTAGTTTAAGCAGGATCTCAAGTTTGAGTATACTATTCCCTTCAGATAACCTAGAGTTCCTATTTTAACTACTAAGCCAAGATTTTCTAATTTTATTCCTCTAAGTAAGAAGTACAAAGCCATGATTAATGCTAAGAAAATAGGTTTCTTTCCTTTGTTGTTAAAGTTACCCTGACCATCTCAGTTCTCAATAATATGCATATTCACTGGATGGCAAACATTATCTTCAAAAAAAGAGTAATTAAAGAGATTGATTGAATTATCAAAGCCTTTTTAGAGTCATTGAAAGCAGAAAACTCAAGGGGAATAAAATTCAAATAGAGTGAAATAACTACTCCAAAAGACAAAGAGGATTGGGGATAATTCTCATACCATTAATACAGAAAGTCCTTCTGAGTAAGAGGATATGTAGGCTATATATGGATAAAAATGATATTCGGATCAAGTGGATGTATGAAACATACCTAAAAATTTAGAATTTCTAACAGATGTCAATTTCCAGGAACATTCATAGTTCTTCATTCATATGTTAAACTTAAGAAATCAGTTATACCTTTGGATTAAATACAAATTGGGGAATGTGGTTTTGGTATGATAATTAGTCAAAGTTCAGTCCCCTTTCACATAAAAATGATATCTCTCATTTGAGGAACATAATTCGTCCTAATGCAAGGTTTTCTCACTCATTCAAGATGGAGCATGGTCAGGTAACTTCAGAGGATTGACTTCCTTAATAAATTGTATACCTCAAATCACTCACTAGCATAATGGGGTAGCATTACCTGGATTGCAAATCCCAAAGGGGTCTTCTCAAACTAATCATGCTACAAAATCTTCCAAATAATAGTAGGGATGTTCCATGGTTTGAGCTTATGTGGAAGAATTCCTTGAACCCTAAAGGTTCCCTAATCACTTGGCCTCTTATAAAAAATAGAATTAGTTACAAAAACAGATGGTTTGGTTCATATGATCTCATTTATGTCTATGTAAAGAAGTTAAAGAAGACAGAAGTCACTTATTCTTCCATTGCAAGTACTATAAATCAGTGTGGAGTGGAATATTACATATATTGGTAGAGTTTTATCAAATCTACGAATGGATTGAGACTCTTGACTAGATAATTAAGCTAGCAAATCACCATAAACATAATGGAGTGCTTTACAAGTTTGCTTTCACTATAACAATCTATACCTTGTTGAAACAAATAAACAGAAGGACATATAAAGGATAGGAAACTGGCAAACATCCTTTAGCTGAAGACATAATCAAGTAGATCAAAGCTACCATACTAGAAAAAATGCTCAAAACAATATGTCCTTTGGAGTGAAAATCATATGGAATTTGTAATCACATAGAATGTATTTTCTCCTTATTTGACTAGTTTACTAGTTTATAAAATTAGGAAGCTAGTGTATCCAGTGTAACGTTGAAATAACTTTCGCTATGGTTAATGCAATCTTTATTCATTTTCTATATAAAAAAAAGGAATGCGATTTAATGTTTAAAGAGTCAAAACAATTGTTTAAAAGCTTAATTTTGATAGAACATTTTCGTTGTGTTTCGTTTTGAAAATTCCTCAATTTTGGTATTGTACTTAATTTAAAGTTTTAATTAAGTGAAAATGGCAAGTTTTGACAAAATTAGGAGTTGGAATTGTAAAAAAAAATTAAACATAATTGCAATATCCAACCATCAATTTTATAAAAAGAGTATAAATTTAAAACTCCCAAAATTTTCAAAAATAATGATATGAAAAAGTGCCCAAAATATAAAATTTAAATAAATCAAAGATGTATCGATATAATGTAATGGTAACATCCTTGACTCTTTTTTCAATTTGACCAGGAAAATATCAATGTGAAAAATAACACAAATTATGAAAATCCAAGAATGAAAAATTTTCAATTTAATGCAATCTAACTCGATTCTGATGAAATGGGGGATGATAATTTTTTTAAAAAAAGAATGAATTGTTTAGAATTTCTGAAGACATAAACATACAAGATGGAAAATAGACAAAATAGAAGGAAAAGGCTCTTAGATCATGAATATTGGTCAACCACATAGCTACACTGATCGAGGATAATTTGTCGACAAGATAGGTAAAGTGGCATCGAACAAGAGAGAGAGACTGAACGTTTGTCTTAAACTTACTACATTAGTTGATCATAGAGCTAAATTGGTTGACCAATGACTTTGTTTATAAAAGATTCCCAAATGCTTGTATTAGAACTATCATGTCACCGGTGCCCCTGAATATTTTTATTGGCATTGAATGTCAGCTTCAAAGTACCGTACTTTGCAGAATTTTTACCTATGAAATGCAATTATACAATAGGAATGCAGTTAACCTTTTAAGGCTATAGATCCATACAAGTTTTCCATTCAACAAACGGGCCATTTCAGCTTTCCCAATGTCGGAAATCAACCAGGGGCAAACACAAAACATCTAGACCAGTAAAGTGAGGATAAAATTACAGCTGAGTTTTAGGGGCTACGAAAAACGACAAGCTATGTGTTGCTTTTCCTAGGAAGCAGCAGCTACCTCAGTCTTCTCCTTCTTCTCTTCCTTCAGTTTCTTCCAGTTCTCCTCACTATCAATTACTTCTCCAGTTTTTATAAGATAACGAACTCGCTTACCATCGTCCAAGACTTTATGACCCACTCTACTTGTAACATTCTGCTCTTTAGAGTACAGCATCACATTCGAACTGTGAATAGGTGCTTCAATCTGGAATAGCAAATGATCTTTGTGAATAAAAAGAGGCAGGTAAAAGTGGGTCAGTTACTTATCAAGAACGGATGAAATGGATCCAAGTATGATATCTAAAATAAGTGTAATATCTCCAGTTACATTAAACTGTTCACCGAATAAGAAGTGCAGTAGGAGAAGAAAGAACTTGCTACAGTAAAAAGCCTCCATATACGAAAACATATATCAGGTGTAAATAACCTTGATAATCTGGCCAGGTTCACCCTCTTCCCGGCTCTTCACGTGTTTTGTTTTCAGGTTTATGTCTTTTAATACCACATTGCTGTTGTGCTTGAATATCTTAGTAATCTCTCCAACCTTACCTTTATCATCACCTGATATAACTTTAACCGTATCTCCCACCTTAACGTGCATTTTATGTAGAATTGGAAGGCTGTTGGGTTTACATTTCTTCCGTTCCCACCGTTTTAGCTGTAAGATGAGAGGAAAGAATAAGATGTGAAGGTTAATCAGCAAATTTTTAATAAGCAAAGCATAATTACTTCCCACCAGCAAATAAACACTACGCAGAGATGATACCATGCTGAAAGTAGTCATAAGATCTCAAAATTGGTTCATTTAAAAGGCGCTGACATGACAAGCACCAAAGATACTTACCCTCACAACAATAAGGCATGGCTTCTCTGGTGACTTAACCTGCATGTCAAACAAATACAAAGATCGTTGTCAAATAGCTATAGCAACTAGCATCTCAAGTCTGAATACAATATTGAGAACATTTTGTGATACGAATTAGATTTCAATTTTTTAGGCAAAACAGCATTCACAAGAGAAAACCCCAACTATAAATCTCCAACACTAAATAGTCGAAAAAATTGGGTGTCAAGGTACTATGAACCTAAACAACTATACGAGAGATTGCAATGGTTAAAAGAAGGTGACATTATTGTCAAACAAGTTTGAAAACTTACAAATCAGAGTTTTGGTTTGCTATTAATTATACTGAAGGACCCTATCCATTAACCAGGGACAGGTGCTGAAAAACTGAACAGGAAAGTCTACTCAGTTGTGACTCCACTTGTATGGTTTCGCATTACAAAAGCTGAACTAATTGCAACCTCTTCTGGGTACTCTAAACCAAATAAAGCAATGAAAAACCAACCAATTCAAAAATCGAAGAAACCTTCCTACAGCGACCAAAGAGTCCACTACTTGCTATCTCTGATTACTCCCATTTCATCCCTTTCTAAAAGAATGGAGACTATGAAGCGTAGTATGACAAAAAAAATTAAACTCTGCCAAAAAAACAATTTTGAAATCATCTTCAAAATCCGAAAGCGACAGAATAAAATGTAACATCACAGAAAAAAAAGCCATTCACTCCAAAACTTAAGCAAGAACCTCCCCAACATAACAAAAACATATTAAAAGTAGTCCAAAAGCAATCGAATTAAGAGTGTAAAACACACGAGGAATAGGAAAGGTTGAAACTTTTAAATCAAAGCAAAAGAAATAGAAGACAATAACGTACAGGAAGAGAGAAGGGAGAGGGAAAAGAGAGACGTTGGCCAAAGAAAGAATTTGAGGAGAGAGAAAGAGATGCCATTGAGCTTTGAAGTGCAGCCGTGGCTGCCATCTTCCTTCTTCTCCTTCTTCTAGTTGCGAAGCTTCGGCTTTTTGAGCGCAGATGATAAAATGACAGATAAAGAGCAGATGGATGACGAAATAGTGTTTCTAAGTGAAAAGAGGATATTGAGTAGCAAACGGGGGCGTTTTAGTTTTAGTTTTAGTGTTGTTTTTTTTTTTTTTTACAGTTTACGTTGTTAAAAGGACATAAGGATGATGGGCTGTTCCCTGGGCTGACCTCAAAACTAAATAGACATATAATTGACATTTGCCTAATTGTCAAACTGTCTGACGAAAAACAATTTACCTTGTTAGATAAATGTTTTATTAGTCATTTTTTCATAGATTAAAATGTTTTAATTATTCGAGCATACCAATCTGTTGATAAGTATATTTAGTAATTAGTTAATTAGGTCGGTGAATTGAACTCAATTTGCTGATTTTGAAAATACTTTATGAGGGGCATTTTTTTGATAAATTAAGAAACTAAAAGATTATTATATCCAAAAGTTATTACAAATTACTAAAACAGATAAAACAGATAAAGATAGAGATAAATATTAAGTTTATTATTCAAATTTAATATTTTTAATTTCAATTTTTAAAGTTGAATTAATATCGAATTTAAACTTCAAAAATAATCATAAAGACACTTGAAAAGATCCAATAAATTGCAGAGACGAGAAATTAAGGATTGCTCAATAGGTAGGTATAGTCTCAGTCATCGATGAGAAGTTATATTGAGAGGACTTTCGGTGTTCTTAAGGTTCAATAGAAGATATTGGAGAAAATGTCTAAATATTCATTAATAGATCAAAATAGAATAATTTTGTGTAGTTTTTACATTATATAACTATATTAGAAGAAGCACAATTAGTGACTTGAGTTTTAACATCATCGATTAAGATCCTAAATTTAGACCTTTAGATGTATTTGAAGATATTAAAGTTAACTCTAGACAAAAAGGCGTTGAAGAATCGAAAACTCGAAAGATGACACCTATTCATGATAATATTATGTTGAGATCTACAATATGGGAAACGTGAGATCTAGTTGTTTAGTAGGTCTAGTTAACGTGGGATCTACTTGTCTAGTGAGTCTAGTTGTGTAGTGAGTCATGTTATCCATTAACTGGTAGTGGAATGTCTCTAGTATTTAGAATTCCTTATACTTAGGACTAACGTAGTTGTCGCAGATTTTGTATTTAAATGTTTCAATTATCAATGATAAGGGGAATTGGAGCGTCAACTTAAGTTGCTGGTTTATTTTCACCAAAAATAGAAAATTTTGCATATTTATTTTGCATATTTGCTTTTCTCTTTTCATTTGTTCCAGTTAGTTTTGACAGAGATTTATCATATTACTTCTAATTTAATGACAGTTATATTGTTATTAGATTATTATAAACCTTTGCTTTAAATGAGACTGTTGACTTATTTTACTCTTTTTAAATTCTTACGATAGTATTCATGTCATTATAAATCTTTTTTTAAGTCACTTTTATAAGTTATTTTATATAAGTTAATAATAAACAGTTAATTTTATCAAACATCTTTAAATAAACAATTATTATTATCCGCTGATTAAATTAGCTATATAAATCCTCTCTTAGCTAACCACCGATAAAATCAATTAACACCTAGTGCAATCTATTAATTACCAAATAGGGCCAATATATTCCGAGTAAATGGGTACAAAAAAATTTGGTATTGCTTATTAAATAGTTAAATATGATGAGTTTATAATGAATCTTAAGACTCATGGTCACCTTACTTAAAAAGCTCCAACGCTAGTAGTATCTGCTTGGTTATGTTTTATTTCCCATTTTCTTCTTAATATTTGCGTTTACTGGCACTTATAATATTTGCAAGCTGCAGAACTAATCTAAAGAGAAGATGGATGAACATTCCCTCCCATCTAAGTTGTCAATTTACAAATGACAAAAGATAAAGAAAAACATAAAAGAAGAAGAAAAGAAAGAAAGAAAGGCCTAACCATATTACAAAACGTCACCACTAGAAAACGGGAGGGAATGTTCACTTGGATATCGGAGTGAGCAGAACCCTAGTGAGCAGAAATTGGAGTTTCCACAATCTTGCTTCCAACTATCAAAACCTGCATTTGGATATCCAAAACAAGAACCAAACTAAAGTGAATGTAAAAATCTTCTCTTCTTTTTATAAAAAAATAATAATAAAGCCATCATCTAAACTTCACATGTCTGTGCTGTCTACAGATTCCTCCCTTCGGTGACGTTCAGATGCTGGAGTCTTCATTTCTGCTTGATCCATATCAACAGAAACATCATCCGTTGCTGCAGAAAGAGACTTTCTGTGATGCCTTCTGTTATGCCTCAATTTGAGGATTCGGGAAATGACTTGTACAATGTCCCTCATAGATGGTCGTTTCCTTGGACCTCGGCTGATGCATTTATACGCAAGGGATGATAATTCATTCAGTTCTTGCACATCGAATTCCCCCTCTAGACGTGCATCCACAATTTCCTCCCATCCAACTTTTCCTTCGATGTTGAGCGCTGCCTGTTTATTGCAACACAGTTCCAAATGTATACTAAAATATGATTCATTTAGCAAGCAGAGAAGAAAGAAAATCACATATTTACAATCTCTAAAGAAATTGCAGTGGAGACATATCAGAATAAGGTAATATTTTTATGTTCAACATTTGAGGAAGTTCATTTGCAGAAATACTGGTTTACAAGCTCTTAGTCTAGATCTCAAAGTTTAACTTCCATTATGGAGAGAGAGAGAAAGAAAGACTTACAAGCTCAACATATTCCATGAGACCTTGTTGAGGATTTCTGCCAGCAATTACTTCAAAGAGCAACACCCCATAGCTATAGACATCACTTTTCTTAGTGAATGTACGTGTCGATATATACTCAGGATCAAGATATCCAAAAGTCCCCCGTATGTTAACTGCATGTCCATCGACATTCTCTTCCCTTGAAAGCCCAAAATCAGCTACCTATATGGATGGGAAAACCATTACTAACAAATTAGCATGAGAACCTACTGTTATTTCAAGGAACAACGTCATCTTTAACATAATGTCTCATCTTCTATTGGAAAAAGGACACACCCTTGCTCTTAATGAATCATCCAACAGAATGTTGGATGATTTAATATCCCGATGAATCACAGGAGGAACTGCCTGCTCCAAGAAAAGGAAGAAGAAAAAACTCATGAGATTCACAGCATTAACGACAATCACAGTCTATGGACCAAACAAGAATATAGGCATAAACAAGGACTAGTCAACAAAATTTGAAGGTTACCCCATCATGAAGATACTCCAAGCCCCTTGCTACATCTAAAGCAATATGAACCCTCAAATCCCAGCTCAGTGGCCCGTTGTTTTCACCTGTATTTACAAAAAAGAAATGAGATAACCACAGGATCTCTTAAAAAGGTATCTCTTGTCATCAGAACACCGAAGGAGAAACTCATTCAAGTTTCTGATTGTTTTTACAACCTCTGAAAGAGTTATTCTTGGTGCAACTCTAACTTGAACAGGTTCTTCATTTATTGGAAGCTTAGGTTTGAAAGAGTTTACAAGTGAAGCATCTATAAAAAATCTGACCATCATTTTCTAAGGTGAAGTTTGTTAAAACCTTCAACTAGAGAACGATAGAATGCATCTCCATATAGCCACCAGGAGAGTAAAAAACAAAAAGGCAATTTTCTGTAAATGGAATTGATGCCAGCTTACCGTACAAATGAGAAGCCAAACACCCTTTACTCATATAGACATAGATGAGCATATTTCGTCCTTTTTCTGCACAATATCCCACCAAATTCACAAGGTTCCTATGGTGCAATCTCCCCAGTAACATAACCTGATAGAGAGTGGACCAGCTGTAAGATATAGAGTAATGAGAAATATCGATAATAGACGTCACAAAATCAATTATATGGAAATGGAACTGAAAACCACGTTTAGTTCAATGAAGATTGCGCGATGGAAAAACATGAAAATGTTTTCTGAATAAGGGAACCGTCTCTTCAGAAGGCTAATTTCATATAGCATTTCACAAACAGAAACAAGAGAAAGTTACTTGTTGTCCAGTCCCTTTACACAGTCTAATTTCTTATAAATTTTTATTTTATCAAACAAGTTAATACGACAACTAGTGAAACGAAGGAGTTGTGGTCCCTTGGAGAATGTTCTTGGATGCCAATGTCCTTTTATCGTCAATTGAACATACTAGTCTGGTTTGCTAGAATAATGTAGCTGAATTATGTCTCTAGCACATATAGCTGGTTTGTTTGTTCTTCTTAACTTTAGTTGATTTCTGAATTATTTTGTAAACATGTGAAAAAAAAAATCTAGCCCAACGGAAGAGTAGTTCACTGATACTATTAGTTGAATTTGCCACTGTACCAAGTAATTTAAAACAATAGATGAAGAACCAGTGGTTCTGATGCTAAAGGCACGTTTGTCCAAGTTGTAGCATCATGCTATAAACAAGATGTCTCATAATGCCCAATCCAGTTAGACATCATATGCTAGTCAATAATACCTCCGCATGAAACTCTCTCTCTCCTTGCTTAGAATCAGTTGCAAGCACTTTAACGGCAACAGTCTCACCAGTTGTCATCTGAGCTTTATAAACAGGACCAAATGCCCCTTGGCCTAAAAGTGTTGTAAAATTGCATGTTGCTTTCTGCAAATCCCTGAGCAGGCGACATCACAAATAAGATTAGATATATGAGAACAAGAGACAATTATTAACAGGAACCAAAATCAGAAATTTTGCACGAGATTCAAGTTACCACCACTAGAATATTTTAGTTACACCAAAAACTACAAGACTCCGACTCAGAAGATTTTCAGTATTTGGTAATCATTATCCAAAGCACTAATATGTCATCTGAATTTATTGTTGTTTGGGATGCAACCATAGTGAAACGATTAGTTCATACAACTATTATGCAACAAAATACTCAATACAGGGTCAGTAAAGGAGCAGGTTTAAGGTAAATCATACTTGAAAGAATACTCCGGTATTCCAGATGCTGACATGACATTAGTCCTCCTAAATCCTTCAATCCAGAAGGGCATTCCATTTCTTCCAGATTTCATTGGTGATTCAGGACCAATGGTTGAGTCTGATAATATGGAACATGAATCAGCACCATTTGCTCGGATTGGTAAGGTCGCTGCCCTTCTAGAGTTGCTGTTTCCTATCTGTGTGTGTTTCCTATGGTACCGGAAACAAAATAGACCCAATATAGCTAAAAGTACTCCAATCACTACCCCTATTGAAATCCCAACGATCAATCCAGATGACTCTCCTTTCATTTCCTTGCTCTTCCTACCCTGTATATTTGCTATTGAAGCCTCTGATCCATTGACAGATAATGGAAAGGCAACGTCAAATCATGCTATTTCCCCTGTAAAAATCAGTCAAACAAGTGTACTGTACTTCTCAAGCTTTCTGAATTTTTATAGATAATCAACTTCCAGAACCACTCACAATAACTATACGTGATCGCAATGGTAATAGAGGACATAAACATTAAATCTATAAAAGATTTCTTTCAATACAACCAAGAGAATGCATGTTGAGAATTGGAGAGAATCAACGAAAACAAATTCCTCTGAAATTGAACTTTCAGAAATATGGAAATGTCAACGAAAGCTAAAAACATAAATTCAATTTCATTAAAAAGAAAGGTAAACGTGGAAAACTCTTACCCAAACGACACTACGAGGAATCTTCAGAAAGACGGAAATAAGAAACTCGAAAACGTGATTTACACAGTCAAAGCATTGCCATGAACTGGATTTCTAAATATGGTATTGTCGAAAAAGAAAACAGATTTTTTCACTATGGAGCTTTGAGCACCAAAATGAAGCAACAAGTACTCAGAAATAACAATAGGTCAATCGTTTAAAGCGTTAACTAAGAGTGTTTTGAAGTGAGAGATGGAAAAAGAAATAGAAAGGAAAAAACAAAAGCAACCCAAGAAACAATTTCATTCCTTTTCCCAAATTTCCTACTCATTCTCAACAAGCTTCTAAGCTACCACGCCATCTTTGAAAACGCAAATGGACAGAAAGAAATCCAAAGATTAAATTGATGTGAAGAAGACCAGAACTGAACCTCCGAAGGGCAAAAACCCAAAAAAAAAGGAAAAATCTTTTCGGCTAACAATGAACGTTAAACACATTTTTTTTAAAAACAAAATCAGACATATGGAAGTGCAATTCAGAAGATTACCTGGTAATATAAGCCGTTTGGGACTAAAGACGATTGCATGTTTATGAGAAGTAAGAGCTAACACAGGCACACGGAGAGAGAGAGAGATAAAATAACTGAAGGAGAACAGATAGAAAGTAGAAAAGGAAGTAAGAAAGAAATAGTTTGATCTCTTAAGTTTGATAGATTCCAGGGAAGGAATGAGAGAGAGAGAACGTGCTCCTATTAGGAGGAGGAGGTGACTGAAAATGAGAACAAGTTATTTTGTTTGATTTATTTAGAGAAGGATCCTTTTTATTACTTCTTTTATACAATGTACTTATGATTGAGGAGTGTTATACTTGTACCACTTTAAAGTCTAGTCTAGTCTAAATATTGTAATCCTAAAAGTTTACCAGAACAGAAACCAATGAAATAGACTTTAATTTGAATGACGACTATTCCGACTCTCCAAATGTTAATGTAGGCAACAAAAACGAATCATTACAAATTACCACCACATGTAGATCTAATATTTAGATTCCTGTAAAGAGTTTTATTCGTGATCTTTTATTGTTTAAAATTATAACAAATATTTACCATTATAATTTTAAAGTAAACAAAAAAAACCTCAACAATCTAATACCGGGCCCACCGAGGCACTAACTGTAGGTGACAGTATAATTTTTTAATGCCCAAAATATAACCTTTTTTAATTAAAAATATTTCTAACTTTAGTAAATTTTACATTAATAGCTTGAATTTTAAAAATGACAATAAAATATTAAATTTTTTAATTCGAGTCTGAAAT
>JAOTAZ010000005.1:22485972-22496199 GCA_025629785.1 Erythroxylum oxycarpum
AGGAGGCTTGGGGCCCCCTCTCATAGAGGGCCCTGGGCGGGTGCCCCGTTGGCCCCTGCCCAGGGCCGGCCCTGATGCCAGGATGAAGATGAAATCAAGATGGAATAGTTAATCTGGGTTACTTGCTTATTAAAGTTCTCCACTAATAGTTAAAAATTATACCTTTTTTTCTTTATTACTTGTGTAAAAGGTTTTAGTTAGGAAGGGATCTTTTGTTACGATTGCAATATAGGCCTTAACGCCTTTCTTTATACCTTTCTCCTTTGTAAGCTTAATATAATTTTTCACTTCAATATTTTTAAAAGGTATTCATATAATAATCAAACGATCAACTTCCATATAAAACTAAATCATTCATAATCTAATTATATGACATACAAAATATATTAGTTGCATTAAGAGGTCAACATCCAAAAGAATATCAATGAGAAAAATAGGTCAGTCAATACAACTAAAAGATTAGTTAGTTATAACATATTCTCTTATGCATATATCTGTCATAACATCTTATCCCCTTTATTGGCATCATCAATTTTTTGGTCATAGCACTGAACAATGCCTCTATAGAAGTTAATACATATATAGAATAAAATAACATTAAAATACATCATAATCACCCTAAAGATTGGTTAAGCTCTCATCAATGTACTTAATCTATGTATCCATCGTCTCCATGCTCCATATACTTGGTCTTAATTTATGATTCTAAAACTTGTTTTTGTTATACGTATTAAGACCACATATATTAAATTAGAGCATTGAAGTGATAAAGGTAATTAGATTCAACATTTGTTTAGCTTTTTTCTCGATAATTACCTTACCATATTTTATCCTTTAGGAGTGACTAAGTTTGAGCCTTACTCTTTTTCATTGATTACAACATCATTAACAGCTTTTACCTTATTTTTCTTAAAGCCCTTTTATTGTTTTAAACCCTGAAAGTATTTACATTTACCTTATTGCTTAAAATTTGAATGTTGAAAAGATCTAATACTTCTTTAATTGTGGTACATGATGAATGCTCGAAATTGAAAAAAAAAAGAGTTTGAGTTATGTTACCAATGGATTCATGTTATGATGGACCTATATAGTGTGAAAGACCAAGTTTCTTTTAATCTTGTTTGTTGTAAGTTTCTTTCAATTTTAGCAGTAATCATACCTTACTAAAGAACTTTCAATTTTTGAGTCTAGTTTATATACAAGTGGTTGAGATATGATAATATTGCAAGCCCATAGTTAAGAGTTTTATTATGTATTGATTTGCGTGTTATTATACTTTTCACCCTAATCACTTGAGTGCAATGATTGAAACCTTAATAAGAGTGTTAGAAATTGTGCTTTTGATTTCAAAAATATTATCGATGTGATTATCAATATATTGACTTATGAAGGTTAGTTCTAGGATGACTTGATTATAATCCTATGTTAATTTGATTAATATGACATGTTGGTATAGAGTATGGACGGACAGATTAAGGTTAATAAGGGATAGATGTTTGTAAGATTGATAATTTAAATTATGATTTACTTGAAGACAAGCAAAAGCTTAAGTATGGGGATGTTTAATAAATGCTTACTTGATTATAATTATATACCCATATGTAATGTGATTTGCTTGATATTTACCAGTTTTATAGTATTTTTAGTACTTAAATTTCTTTAAGTGTAATTATAGGTAATAATTGCCTTCTTGGACCAAAAGGAGAAGAATTTGAATGAAATTTTAGCATGGAAAAAAGATTTAAAGAAACTTCAAGATACACGACCATATATGATGTCTATATAAGTCTTTGTAAATGTATGAAGATTGAAGAATATTGTTTCATACTCATATGAAGTTACATGCCCATGTATATTGATATACATGACTGTGCATGTTTCCCGTATAAGTCTTTGTGCTTATGAGAAATAAAAAATGTAGTTGTTTTTGGAGAAACAGTCACTCACATGCTAGTGTATAACCCAGAGACCTTAGTTTTTACTATAAAAGGACCCAAACGGAGGCAAAACAAAGAGAACCAAGTTTTTTAAGAGATTTTTAGTCATAAGAGACATAGAGAGGCTACAGTTCTAATTTAGGCGAGTTCTTATTAAGGGACGAGGATAAACGAAGATAACTTCAAGAGATCCAATATATAACAACATCCGATCCAAACTTGTAAGAAAATAATAGAAAAGGGTAATTAATAGTGCTTATAGTCTTAGTTATTAGTTTATATGTTTTGTTAATTTTTAATTAAAAACCAAAATTTGATTTATACGTTAGATAATAGAGAAAGGTAATTACTAATGTTTACAGTCTTCATGGGATTAACCTGTACTTACCTGTGCTAGCTATAGCTAAGTCGTGAACTTGTAGTATTTTTAATATTGATAAAACATATCAATCAATAAAATTCGTAACCATTATATTAATCCTTGGCTAAGCTAAAAATGATTAGCTATAAAAGTGAAAAATTTGAATGGAGGATCAAATTTTTGCAGTAATACTCAAAGACAATTTAAGAAATTATTGACCTCTTCCTTAAGATCATTTTTGTATGAAATTAACACTCCATCTTGTCTTCTTAAAGAACATATCCGATTGTATTTTTTTTCCTATTCAAAAAAGAGTTAAGAAAAAAAATATTATTCCTATCCTCATCCCTAGTCCATTGTATCCTAGATTTTTTATGGAGGAGCGAATTGTGGCTCCTTAATGCTTTAACATATTCCTTCATAGTTGATTTTTCTTCCTTAATAAAGAGCATATTAGATATATTGAAGTTTAAGTTTGGTCTCTAATACTAGCTTTCCAGTATCATGACCCATATTAGCATTTAGTTTTTTAGTTTCTACTAAAGCCTTATGACCTTTCACCTGATGAGATATGCCAACCTGAATTGCCTCATCGATGTCCTTAATCCTAGCTAAGAAATTGTTGAATATAAAGGGATTTTTATTCATACAATTCTAAAACATACCTTGGATCAAAATAAGGGAATGGTCATATACTAGGGGGTTTCTAAACAAAACTTTGCTCTCTGGGATCCTCACAAGCCAATTTTAGTTAATTGTAACTTTTTCTAGATTATTTTAAAAACGAAATAGTTAGAACTATGTATATTGTTCTAATAAAAGAAGCAACCTTCAAACTTTTGTCACATACCTTAAAGTCTTCAACACATTCTCAAAAATCATCTTAAATTTCCTCAAATTGACATCATCTTTTGCCTCAGATATATACAGGGCTATTGAAATCCGTTAATAAGATCCAAGAATCCTAAATATTTGGATTGATGGTTATGAGTTTATTCCATAATTCTTTTCTTAAAAATGACAAGTTAGATTTGGTTACATACACAAAGGTGGCAAAAACCTTAGTGCTCTCCTACAAAACTATGCTTAATATTGCATCTACTAATAATTCATCTCAGCAATGTTCACTTGGATTGTCCTTAAGTCATAAGCCAAGACTATCATACCATAGTGATAATGGTGGTAATTAGGCATTACAATAGAATGATCATAATTATTTGTGATGGTGGTGTTAGTTAGACGTTACAATCCAATGATTATAATTATTTATTATAATCATTGGATTGTAATGTCTAAATACCACCACTATCAATCACTATGGTATGATAGTCTTAGCTTTATAACTTAAGGAGAATCCGAGTGAACATTATTGAGATGACCTATTAGTAGATACACTGTTAAGCTTGGTTTTTGTAGGAGAGCACTAAGGTGTTTGCCACCTTTATGTATGCATCCAAATCTAACCTGTCTTTTTAGAGAAAAGAATTATGGAATAAACTCATAACCATCAATAATTAAAAATTTTCCTTTTATTAAAACTTAAAAGTTCTTCCTACTTAAAAATTCTTCTCTTATTATCACTTAAACGTTCTTCCTACTTAAAAATTCATCCTTTCTTTCAGTTGGAGAAACTTAAGGAGAACTAATATTTAATACTAAAACTACCCTTACTTAATTCACCATACTAGCTTTCTAAATAACCAATTTAAGGCCCCTAACCTTTGAAACTTTCAAACCACTCTTCTTTACTATATATTCTTCTTCCTTTGGTGAAATATTAGTAGAAGCTAATTCTTTATCCTTTTTGTCAAAATTCCCGCTGTTCATTTACCCCATTATTCTGGGGTTGGATCACTATTTGATGTTTTTTCGATCCTATTAATTTAACATTTTCAACTCTAAGGAATATATTATCACTATGGCTTTCCACCTTTTTCCTTGATTTTTTATGGTTGGTTTCCATAGTCAAGAAACCATAATAAAATCTTTATATAACTAGTCTTATAAAATGTATCATCTCAGGTAGCTCCATGTGGAAATTAACACTCACACAAACCCTACATAACTAGTCTTCCATTTTTCAGAAGTAATTTCATCTAAGCATATCAATTTTACAATAAAGTTAGCTAGCATGCTTAAGCCTTTGGTTGACTAATATTCTAGTGGAACGCTAAAGAGATTAACCTAAATAGGAACGCTTTCATACCTGATCTTATCTAGATTAATGCTAGGTTTCTAAATCTTAAGGAATATTAGGAGGTTTGCAAAGTTTTAGGACCTTCCTCCATCAGTATCTTAGCTTAAAGCTATGATGAAAATCATTGGTAACGAAGGTTACCTTATAATGAAAATTTCAATAGCCATAGCCTTCTAGTTTCTAGATCCACACTTTAATATCTCCATATTATTACAGATTATGGTTCTATCTCCTTTTTGTAAGGTAGGGTGATATTTTAAAGGAAAGTTAGCAAAATCCCCAAACATATGTTTCTAGTTCAAGTGGTGATTAAGGAGCAATACCAAAGGCTCGAGGACAAGAAGTTCAGGAATGACAGATGCCTTGATTGGGAGGTATTAGAGCATATTGGTTTGATCGAGCAAGTTTGATACCTCATCAACATTAGAGCATGGTCCCAATTCTTTGAGATCATATAGCCCTTGTACTAGGAGTTGATGCTTGAGGTGCTCTGCACATTCTTCATAGAGAAAGGCCATTACGATTGGGATTGGTCCGGATGATGGGCGAGATGGTTCGGATGAGTTATTAAGAGTTATTTTTCGTAATGGGTTTTTACAACTAGGAGTTCATAGGGACACCAGAATATGTCATACTATAGATAGACTTCCTATATAGATTGTCACCTTGACACTTTTAGGTCAACTACGACCTTAGTAAATCCAAAGCATCAACACTTAGACACCCCACAGCCAGATACATACATGAGATTTTAAGTCATATGCTGAGTGGGAAGGGTGACAGTTGTGGAATCGTTGGGAACTTAGATGTATTTTATTTTTGTAGCATGAGTGAGCGGATACCAATTCACCTTAGTTGAAGAGAAGAAGGTCGCGATAATATGCATCAAGCCTTATGTGATGAGGTTAGCATGGAGGATGGGAGTCTTCGAGAGACTATCATCGATGCGAATGGTTGATACCATGTAGCTCTGAATTTGGACATGGTGAAACAAATGAACATGGTAAGTTGATGACGAGGACCTACAGGAGAAATCTACAACTTGATCGAGGTTCCAGATGAGGCAGGCATATTGGAAGAAGATAGGGATCACCCACGCATAACTAAGATGCCATTGCAACTGAGCTCACTACCATCCTAGACGGAAGATGTAGCATAAGAGGATGCTAGTGTGGAACTATGTAGGGCTCTGACACCACAAAAAGACCAGATAACTCAGCTAAAGAGACATATGGAGCAGATCTTAGGTATTCAACGTATTATTGGAGCATAAAAGGAGATGTTGAATGCTGCTTAAAGTTCATGGTAGATATATGGTGGAGTTGCTAAAGAGGAGAAAGGCCCATAATAGGGTAGCAGATCGAGAGGAGCGAGGCTAGATAAGGCATTGCTAGAGTGCATCGAGTGGCCAAAAGCCTATGATAGATGAATGGAGAAGGTCTTGGTGTCGCTGGTTAGATATCTTGGGATATCCATCCCAGCTTCGTCATCTGAAGCGGTTGCATCATCTTTAGCTCTACAATAGTATGTGGCTTCGTGACCCGAGGGTCATCCTACGACGGACTTGCCAAATTCACCAAAGGATTGATATATGCTATTTTTTATTTTTATTTTCTTTCTCTTGTTATTTGTGTATTTTTTGATTTTCTTCATTATGCTATTTTATTTTGTCTAAACATTAGTGAAAATGTATTTTCGTTTATGTTATTTTTGTTTCCATGTTCTTTATTTGTTTTCTTTTCTTTTTATCTTTTGAACGTTTTTGTTTATATTTTATCAAGGATGGATGTATCAAATATAGGATGGATCCTTCATCCAATTTAGAACTTTGTAATTCTTATTCAAGGTTGTACCAATTCTGACCTTTTTTTTTCCACTTTTTTTAATAGTTTTTTTTAATTTTGATATGCTTCAACTGTTTATAGTAAGGACAGTATACAATTTTAAGTGTGGGGGAAGGATTTCAATTGCTTTAAGTTCATTATAATATTTTTTATTAAATCTTATTAACTGATAGCTTGATTTAGTTAAAATCCGTCCAAAATTCTTTAGATCATTATTGATTATTGAATTGAATTAATATGTAAAAGGATCAATGTTATAATGTAGTTGTTTTTATAAGTTATATTTTTACTAATCATTAAGATAATTAATTTGAATGAAAATTGCATATTATTTACATATAAGACCTTTTTTGTGAGCTTTTAAGCCTAAGAGCACATGCAACGTTATTTTAAGTTCTTTTGTTCTTTTATGTTTGTTATCATGCATAGTTGGATAATTCTAGAACTTGTTTTTATTATTCATATTTAGATCACATTTGTCAAATTAAAGGCTTTGAAATGATAAGATATTTAGAATCAACCTTTTATAAGCCTATTTTTTTGTTTATTATCCTACAATATTTTATCCCTCAGGAGTCATCACTTTTGAGACTTAGCCCTTTCATTGATTATAACAACATTATTAGCCTTTGCTTTATTTTTCTCAGTCTTTTTCCTATTTTTGAACCCTAAAGGTTATTTATGGTTAATTGATTGCTTGAAACTTAAAATTTGAAAAGGTACAATATTTCTTAATTATTGGTATATGATGAATGCTTAAAAAATGTTGTGAACATAATAAATAAAAAAAATTAAAAAAGTAAAGTGTTAAAGTTATGATACTATTGGACTTATGGTTTGATGGGCCTATATTGTGAAGAACTAAGTTGCATATAATTTTGTTTATGTAAATTCCCTTCAATACTATCACTTTGTTATTATCCCTATCATACCCTAACCTAAGCCTCATCAAACCCTATATTAAGAGCTTTTTTTCAGTTTACTTATATGTGGTGGAGATATTATTTTATTATAAGCATATGGTTAAGATTTCTTCTATACATTAATTTGAGAGTTCTTACATTTTTTGCCCTAAACACTTTGAGTGCATTGAGTGAATCCTTGGTGAGATTGTAAAAATTTATACTTTGATTGCAAAAAGATAATCTATGTGATTATCTTGACATTAACTATTGAAGGCTAGTTTTATAACAACTTGAATCTAATTGTATGTTAATTTGATTGATATGATATGAAGATTTGGAGTGTGGATAGACAGATTGAGGTCAATATGGGATTAAATTTTATAAATTTGATGATTTAGATTATGATTTACTTGAAGAAAAGCAAAAGCTTAAGTTTAGGGATATTTGATAAACGATTAATTAGCTATATTTATATACCCATATTTAGTGTATTTTGCTTGATTATTAATGGTTTTATATTATTTTATTTGTACTTATTGCACTTCAAGTGCGTTTGTAGGTGATAATTGCCTTTATAGACCAATAGGAGACGTATTCAGGTGAAATTGTGACATGGAATGAAAGAATTAGAGCAATTATGGACTTACACATTCGTGTATAGTGACCATGTAAGTCACTATAAACATGTGCAACTTCAACAACGCAATTCATGCTTGAGTGGAGTAACACATTCGTGTATGTTAACATGCATAGTAATGTACGCTACCAATGTAAGTCACTATTCGTATGGAAAATTACAAATTGAGTTGTTTTTAGAGATACATAGTCACCTACACGACTGTGTTATCCCAAAAGCCCAAGTTTTTATTATAAAAGGATATTATTAAAGGCTACATAGGGAGGAAATATTTTTTGAGTCATGAAAAATATAAGAGGGGAGGCATTTCCGAACAAAGAATGAAGAAAAAAATGAAATTACATTATAAGATCGATATAAAACATCCTTCAATCCAAATTGCAAAAAGATTTCATTAGAGAAAAAAAGGGGATATAGATTATGAATTATTATTATTTTATTTGTTCTCTAAATATTTGTTATTGGATTTGTTTCTATGTGGAGGAGCTAAATGTGAATAGATCTACGATAATTGGAAGGAGTTGTATACAAACCTAGAGATAGGTAAACATAAATCCTCTAGATTAGGTCAAACCTAAATAGTGAAATTCACAAATCAATAATGCAATTTAAGGGTTTTAACTAGAAAGAGATTTTAGTTAAACAATTGAGGGTTAGTTGTTAATAGTATTGAGAAAGATATTAACATAAGATAGGAATTTCCACAGTCCAATAATCAATAATTTAATTGTATGATAAATGGATATTAAGATATCTTAGAGGGATTCATCACCTAGGTACTACTTATTTGATACTGACTAATCATAGTGATTTATTTATCTGAGATCATTATTGTGTTAACCTTAGTTTACTTTATTTTTTTTAATTTTCAAGTAAATTCACAACTTGATTTGATGATTAGATAATAGAGAAAGGGTTAATGCTAGTAGTTATAGTCTTTATATGTTCGACCCGTACTTGCCAGTGCTAGCTACAGCTATACTGTGCACTTGTAGCTAAAACTTATAATTCTTTATGAGAAAAATAATTCAATCAAAGGTCCCACAAAAGTGACTCAAAAAATTGGTGTCATAATTAGGAGTAATGGATTTAGGAATACCATAGAGTCATACCACTTCTCTAAAGAATAGTTTGGTAACTGCTATAACATTCGTCATCTTTTTATAAGGGATAAAACGTGCTATTTTAGAAGACTTATCCATAACCACAAAGATATAATCCATACCTATTTGTGTTCTTAGAAGTCCCAACATGAAATCTATAGAAAAATCCTACCAAATAGCATTCAGTAGTAATAATGGCACGTACAAACCAACATTTAAAGCATGTCCCTTATAAGTTTTGAAAAAATTGGCCCTTTCTATAATAGTAACAACGTCTCTCCTTATCTTTGGCTAATAATATCTTTTTCTCACCTCTTCAAGAGACTTGTCTTTACTAAAGAGGTCAGTTAAACCTTATTCAATTCTCTAGTCACCTTTTCCCTAGTTGAATTTCTTAGAAGATAAGTTTGATTTCCTTTCATAAAAATCCATCATGCATATAAAAATAATTGTAAGACTTTTTCACTAAATACAAGTCATATATCTCACCAGAATCTCCATCATTTCTATAAAAATCATTCAAATAGTTAAAACCTAACCTCCATACTGAAGGCCTTCACTATAGCCACCCTTCTACTTAATTCATCAGCAACTACATTATTCTTCCTCATTTTGTGCATCAACTTAAATTGGAACTTATCAACAAAAACTAACCATCTAGCATACATCTTAATTCTTAATCGCCTTTGACTTCCTAAATACTGTAAATCTTGATGATTAATGTACAAAATAAATGTTTTCCCAACTAAATAATGTTCCTGTCTTCGAGGTTATCACAACATCATATAATTATTTATTCTTGGGTTTAAATAAAGCAGAAACCACATATGGGCTCATAGTCTCTCTGTTGGATCCCGTTACCGAATATCCAACCTTTTACGAAAAACCAAACTAGAACCTGAATTCGCGTCGGAAACCTTAGACTACTCCGAAAATCCCGATATATATTTTTTTCATCTTATTCATCTTAACATCCATTTTTATACTAATCATACTCATACAAGGGTCGGGTCTCAACCGGAAGACGAGACGAAAGAACAGAAACAAAAACACGAGTTCTTTTCGAATTCAGAAACGGAAACAAAACGGAATCAAATCGAAACCAACGTTTCGAACTGAACAGAAACAATTGCAAATTGAAGGCTCGGAATCGACAAACCAAAAGCGAATCAAACCGAAACGAATTAGGTATAAGGCGGAAGCAAAGTGAACATCTCGAAGCACAATTCAAATAGGTCAAAGC
>JAOTAZ010000005.1:22591417-22605903 GCA_025629785.1 Erythroxylum oxycarpum
TTTAATTAGTTATATTTTAATTAATTATAACAACCATACCCTTATATAACAATGATACCCATTCTTCTACATTATGAGGAGAATGGGATATTACCCAAAAATGGGTAATGAAAATAATACTTCTATAATGATACCTCCTTACCAAACTTAATTTTTCATTCCATACCTATTTTCTTTTTTTCATACCCACTAAACAAGGACCCCCTCAAAATCATCAACTCTGAAACTGTATAAATAAAATGTGTCAATATTTCACATCCTTATCTATTTTCTTTTTCTAGAGATTCCTGAAATTTCCTGCATCCTTTTTGTTGCTTCTCTGTCTCTATATTTTCCAATGCGTCCACTATTCCATTCTAAAGAAACTCAAATAATTCCGTAGTTGTTTAATCTCAGCACAGCATTAAAGTAACGTGCACACAACATAGATAGCTTACCGCCCAACCTCTTGAAGCCACCCCAACCGATCTCATCAACAACTTCTCTTGTAAGAGAAACCACGTCTTCTACTCCTTAATTTTGTTCCTTCACCCGTCTCTCTCTATGTATTTTCTTCAACTTTACAACTAAGTAACCTACAGTCTTATTTCATTCTCTTTTGTATAAATTCCACACCTACCCTGTCTAACACTACTCTGGATCTTCTCATTTCTACTGATTATCTTAACTGATACAAGTCTTTACCATGAAACTTGGTCCCATATGCCTCTTTCTGTCGACACTTTTCTTTGTTCACTCAGAATCCATCAGCAGAGCAGATTTCCCAGATGGTTTCATGTTTGGAACTGCTTCTTCAGCCTACCAGGTGAAGTATCTAACCTGAATTTTTGGCGGAAAAAAAATGTTACGATTAGGAGACCGCAATTTGGAGTCATTAGGCGATGATGCTATTTTTTATGAACTAGTTTGAAGGAGCTGTCGGTGAAGGAAACAAAGGACCTAGCGTATGGGATACTTTCGCAAAGCAATCTGGTAAGATC
Organism: Erythroxylum oxycarpum; assembly: GCA_025629785.1. Taxonomy (NCBI): domain Eukaryota; kingdom Viridiplantae; phylum Streptophyta; class Magnoliopsida; order Malpighiales; family Erythroxylaceae; genus Erythroxylum; species Erythroxylum oxycarpum. The sequence continues at coordinate 22,592,398 of JAOTAZ010000005.1, forward strand.
AAATTTGAAGAGAAATTCCAAAGAAACTCAAAACCGTGACAGAGAAGGTGATGGATGCAAGTATTACAAGTTGCGACTAAACTGTGTTAAATGTGATTCCACAGGGAGGATATTGGACTTCAGCAATGCAGATACAGCAGTTGATCAATATCACCGTTTTAAGGTAATTAAATTAACTAATGATTCATATGAACAATGCCTGTTTTATTTTAATCTATTTGAGAAAGACATTTCTTTTTGAGGATTTAATATCTGGAAGAGTAAACAGTGCAGAAACGAACCTGGAAACATAAACTTAGACACGGAAAGAGTCCTGTTGACTGAGAATTCTGTATCGAATTACAAGATGAAGTAATAAAATAATGAGATGATGATGTGTCGCCAACTTCTTGAGATAAAGATACACTAAACAATTCTTTTAGAAGATGAAATTAATTAAATATAATTCTTCTTAGCAGAAACTGGACTTTCCCCTTTTGCTGTGCTAAAGATAAAACCTCTTTTTTTTAAAAATAATTTTTACAGGATGACATAGCCTTGATGAAGGATCTGGGAATGGATGCCTACAGATTCTCTATTTCTTGGACTAGAATTTTTCCAAGTTGGTTGCAGTTCAAGCATTGGAACTTTGTTTTCGACCATTTTGGTTTCGTTCAGACAGTTAACTTGTTTGAACATTATCTTTAACAGATGGAACAGGGGAAACAAACCCAGAAGGGATAAATCATTACAACAGCCTTATAGATGCTTTACTAGAAAATGGTTGCTGGCATAATCACCTCTTAACGTTTACTTCCATTTTTATTCTCCATTAAGTTACTGTTAAAGCGTTAGCTACGATTTTTCAATCAGGAATCCAACCATATGTGACTCTTTACCATTGGGATCTTCCACATATGCTTCAGGAAAAATACGAGGGGTGGTTGAACAAACAAATAATGTGAGTTTGTTTGAACTAAATTCATGTTTTATTCTGTAAAATTAAGAATTTATTCTGTACAGAACCGACTTCGAGCGTTATGCCATCACATGTTTCCAAGCATTTGGAGATAGAGTGAAACACTGGCTCACCTTCAATGAACCTCACGGTTACTCCATCCAAGGTTATGACACAGGTCTTCAAGCTCCTGGAAGGTGCTCTATTCTAGGTCACTTGCTATGCAAAGAGGGAAATTCTTCAATTGAACCATATATTGTAGCTCACAATATCCTACAGTCACATGCCGCTGCATATCGTTCTTACGAGTTGAATTTCAAGGTACACCCAGGCTTAGATATCTATGTTGTTCTGTCACCAAGCATCTCAATCCCTTATCAAATTGATTAAAGGTTGATACAAAAACATAATCTCCTGTATTCATTTTTATGGGTCTTCAAGGAACACCAAAAGGGTCAAGTTGGAATTGCATTGGATGCTAAGTGGTATGAACCAATCTCTGATGCGGACGAGGATAATGATGCTGCAAGTAGAGCGATGGAATTTTCAGTTGGATGGTAAACCGTTTAGGTTCATTGAAAAACTAACAAAGAATGAAAATTCTCTCCGCACCCCACATCATTAACACATACGAACTGAATCAGGTTCCTCGATCCACTCCTCTTTGGTAAATATCCTCATTCGATGACAAAGCTCGTAGGTGAAAGACTGCCAAAGATCACCCCAAAAATGTCAAAAGCCCTAACAGGGTCGTTGGACTTCATTGGCATAAACCATTACACGACATTGTATGCTCGGAATGACAGGTCTCGGATTAGAAAACTTGTGCTGCAGGATGCATATTCGGATGCTGCTGTTGTAACCACTGGTAAGATGTCAAAGCAGTCTCTTACACTTCTGAATAAAGCTGTGTAGTCGAACGAAAACTGATTGCCCGTTGTCCTTTTTCCTCCATTGCAGCTTATCGGCATGGAGTTTCTATCGGAGAACGAGCAAGTCTCACACTACTTAGCTAAGACATAGTTTCTTGTTATGGGCTTCAATTTTCATAACAGATGAGTATTCTTCTGCAGGCAGCTTCTCGGTGGCTACACATAGTTCCATGGGGCATCCTTAAATTAGTAAAGTATGTAAAAGACAAGTACGGGAACCCACCAGTAATTATTACAGAAAATGGTAATTTTTTTGGGAAAGATTTCGTACCAAAGATATAACTGAGTTTTCATCTTAGTACTTGACCAATTCTACGAATTTCAGGTATGGATGATGTGAATAGGCCACTTATACCTCTAAACAAGTTCTTACGGGACCAGAAGAGAATAGACTACCACAGAAACTACATGTCAAACCTGTCTGCAGCTATAAGGTAATATAGTAACATCAGTTCTTAACGTTCAGACAGTTTTTGCATTGCGATGTTCTAGACAAAGGATACTTACGTTTCTAGGCACGAAACATTTAAGAAAACTGAACAAATAACAGGCATGACAAATGTAATGTACGCGGCTACTTTGTGTGGTCCTTGCTCGACAACTGGGAGTGGAACTCCGGCTATACTGTGCGATTTGGACTCTATTTTGTGGACTACAACAATAATCTTACGCGGATACCAAAAGCTTCTGCCAAATGGTTCAAAAGTGTGCTTACAACCAGCTGACCTGCACAGTCAGCAGTCAAATTTACTGCGTGTCATCAAACACATCATTATCATTGTCATCGTCACATCCAGGCTGAAATTTCGCAGCGAAGAGAGAGGTCTGGTAGTATTTCAAACACATGTTGTACCTACATGTAATTGAAGGGGAAAGAAAAACTGTACAGTGAAATTAAAATCGAAAGAAAACCACCTGGACTTTCTTGAATAAGTAAGGGCATCCTCCATTGTCAAGATATGAAACACTATTCTTTTAGCATGTAAATAGCTACTTTCCGGCCAAAAATCGTTCCAACTTCCGCATTACTGAAGAAAATAAAGTCCTAAATTTATTTGCTCTGTTTTCTTCATATTTTTAGTAAATTCTAATAACGAGAGACGGAATATTCAATCTGAGGAGTGATACATGTAATTCTTGGTAATCGTATTTTGTGTTTTTAGGGATTCTGTTTGGTAGAGAAAAGAACGTAATAGAAAGAAGTGGAGGCTGATTGAGAGAGAAGATGTAGTTCTTGAGAGAGAAAAAACAATTACAGTTGATCGTTACATTTCCCTTCCTCTCAACGACTATATCAACGGCTAGTTCCATACATCCAATCACAGTAATACATTTGGCACCACCTATACGGATCGTTTTAACAACTAACACTACCTCCTATACTACGTCGTCTTCATCTTACTTAGCTCTATGCTCCACTGCGTCGTTTCCTTCGTCATCTTCATGCATCACATTCCATCTCTATCAATTCCCTCCCTCTCGAGAACCTTGTCCACAAGGTTAACGTCGGGAAAACGTTGCTAAATGTTGTACAAATATTCCCAAGAGACATGGGAGTCTCTCGGCGGGACCACTAGGTCAAAATCTGGAAAATTGGGCGGTTATGTCGCTCGACTAGGCGACGTTCCAAGACAGCTACCGGTATACGCATTCCAAAAATACAGAGAAGGTAAGGTCGTTGAAAGTTGAAACAGTAATTGAATCAAAGACCCGTCAGTTCAACTGAGACACATGAAATGTAGGTTGAATCCTACTATCAGCTGGCAAATCCAACGTATAGGTGACAGACCCCACTACCTTTTTAGGACGCGAAACGGCCCAAGCAGAGGAGACAACTTCTAGGAACTCCTATGGTGTACACTCTGCTGACAATACGGCCTAGGTTTCAAATAGACAAGATCACCGAGTTCGAAAACACATTTAGTACGATGATGATTCGCCAACTGTTTCATGCGATGTTGAGCACGGTGTAGATGAAACCGAAGTACATTCACCATAGCCTCGCAATCCAACAACAATTGATCCACTGACAAGGTCCCAATCCAAGCTATATCTCACAAACAATTAAACAAATAAACAAACACATATGTTTCTGCTCTTGGTAAGAAACCAACCAATGACTTTTAAAAAAAAAATTTGTGTTCTCCCCTAAAACCATTCTGGAAAGAGTCCTAAATATAACCAATAAAAGATTATAAGTAATGGTCCATAAGTACCTATATGGATTGGTTCCTAAGCAAGCATGATCACATAATGGAATGTAACTAAATAATGAAAACATGACTAAATAATGAATTCAATTGCTTCAAACACGTCTGTCACTACTTCAAGAATCCCGAATTTAGTTTAGGAACCCTCAAGGATCTTCTTGGCTCAACATTGCCTCCCCTTTTGAAGGAACCTTTTCCTTAAGGTTCAGATCATCAAACCTTTGACGTAGCTCTTCTGTCTTTTCCCAAGTTACTTCTTCTTGCAGTAAATCCTTCCATTTCACCAAGCTTTCCTCAATAAAGCTCGTTCTCTTTTGATCCAACATGTGTCAACAATAGCTTCTAATTCTACCACTAATTTCCCATCTTCAGTAAGTGGAGGCAATTCTATATGGAGCAATTTGTACTTCCAATGCATATATTAAGTAAGGACACATAGAACACAAATTGGACGTGAGAGCCCTTCGCTAGTTCTAGTCGATAAGCTACTTTGCCTACTCTTTCAGTAATTTTGTAGGGCCCATAAAATTGACTAACCAACTTATGAGAAATCCTCTTAAAACTGTTTGTTGCCGATATGGTTGGAGTTTTAAAAAGACTAAATCTCTTACCTCAAACTTGACAGCTTGCCTTTTTGGATCTACTAATTGACTTCATCTTGTTGACTGCAACTTGTAAATGAGACTTGAGTTGCCATAACACTATATATCGATTAATCAAGGCTTGATCCACTTCGTTTACCATTGAATCACCAATTTGGTACTGAGAAATCTTTGGTGGAGTTCTACCATATTGTGCTATGAAGTGTTGTACCAAAATTCTGCCCAAGGGAGGAACGAGTGTCACCTGCGAGGTTATTGCGATACAAAACATCATAAATACTGCTCAAGACATCAGTTTATTACCGACTTACCATCAGATTGTGGATGGTATGCTGAGTTTATATGCAGCTTAGTTTCATAAATTTTAAACAACTCACGCCAAAAATTACTCAAGAAGATAGGGTCCCGATCACTTACAATCGATTTGGGCAGTCCATAAAGCTTAACTACTCCATCGATAAACCTTTTAGCTGTCGTTTTAGCAGTGAATGGGTGCATAAGGCCTAATAAATGTCCTGCTTTAGTAAGGCGGTCCATGAATACAAGGATGGTGCTCTTGCCATTGGAAGTTGGCAATCATTCCACGAAATTCATTGTGATTTCTTCCCAAATCTAACTTAGGATTGCTAGTGGTTTGAGGAGGCTGACTGATGCTAAGGTATCAACTTTATTTCGTTGGCAATCAATGTAAGAGTTGACATGCTTCTTCACATCTTTGTACATTGATGGCCAGCAGAATTGATGAGCCAATCTCTTGTGTGTGTTAAGGACCCCGGAGTGACCTCCATAAGGTGAATTATAGAATTCCGACAGCAATTGGTTCACAATCGACTTTTTAAGAGGAATAACAACTCGGCTCTTGTAACATACTAGTCCATGTTACCACTTGTAATGACCTTCAGGATTTTCAGTGGCAACTTTACCAATCTTCTCCATATAGGCATCATTAACAGCTTCTCTTTTGATTTCCTCCCATAATGAGGTTTGAGGAATGAACAGAAAATTCAGACTTGTCCATCACTCTGAATAATGCATCGGCGGTAGAATTTTCCTTGCCAGGTTTATAAGTGATCTCATCATAGTCATACCTGAGTAGTTTGGTTACCCATTTTTGCTGCTCCGAAGTAGTTATACGCTACTCCAACAAGTATTTGAAGCTATATTGGTCAGTTTGGATGTAAAATTTTCTGCTCAAGAGGTATGGTCGCCAAGTTTAAATCGCTTGAATGATAGCTAACATCTCTTTGGCATAAATTGGCCATGACTGCTTGATGGCCCTAAGAGCTCGACTTATGTATGCAATAAGCCTCCCTTGTTGTGTTAGAACTACTCCAATCCTATCCCCTGACGCATCTGACTTAATGGTGAATGATTCTTCAAAATTTAAAGAGCAAGGGTGGGCATTGAAGTCATGGCAATCTTTAAAGCTTCAAATGCTTTGTCTACCTCTGTTAACTAGTGGAATTGTCCCTTTTTAAGCAACTTGGTGAGAGGTCAGGCTATGACGTCGTAATTCTGAACAAACTTCCTGTAATAGCTTGTTAGCCCCAATAAGCAAAAAAAATTTGTCACATTCAACGGTTTAAGCTAATAAACCATGGCTTTAATCTTTCTTTGATCCACCTTAACACTATCGATTAAAATTATATGCCTAAGATATTCTAGCTCTTATTGGCCAAACTCGTATTTGTTGAGTTTGATGTATAGTTGGTTTTGTCTCAGTATCTATAACACTTTCCTAAAATGTTCAAGATGTGACAGCCAAACTCAACTGTAGATCAATATATCATCAAAAAATTAAGCGTGAATTCTCATAGGTACGGCCTGAATATAGAATTCATAAGAGACTAAAAAGTTGAAGGAGCATTGTAAAGTCCAAACGGCATTACCAAGCACTCGTAATGGTCGCTATGTATACAGAAAGTAGTTTTGTGAATGTCAGCATGATGAACTTGTACCTGGTGATAGCCGGCTCGGAATTTGGTGAATTAAACTGCTCCGTGTAATTCATTAATCATATCCTCAACTGTTGGAATTGGAAATTTGTCCTTGATAGTAATTATATTAAGGGCTCTATAGTCTGTGCAAAAATCTTCATGACCCATCTTTCTTCTTTACTAGAGGAACTGAAGAAGAAAAGGGGCTAGTACTAATTCTAATTAATCTGAATTGCAGCATGTCCCGTATCTACTTCTCAATTTCATTTTTTTTTGAAATAGGCATATCGATAAGGTCGAACGTTAACTGATTCTGACCTTTCCTTCAAGTTGATTCTGTGGTCCAAATCTCTTTTAGGAAGTAGCTGTCTGGGTTCGGCGGACACATCCCAGAACTCGTCCAACAACAACTTCATATCAGGTGGTACCTCCTTATAACCCTCTTTTAGACTTTTTTGCAAACACATGGCGTACAAGGTATGTTCTTGACGTTCTCCCCCATAATCTCATGGTATTCTACTGGTTCAATTGGCTTTCGAGGAATTCCTTGCAATTTACACTATTGTCCTTTCCACACAAAGGTCATTTCCATTTTTTTCAGTCACACAACATAGAACCCAACTATTGGAGGAGACAATGAACTCCCAACATGATATCTAATCCAACCAATGGAAGGGAATAAAGGGTTAAGGGAAAAGGAGTACCTTGCACCTCCATGGTTATATTGTTGAACCTCCCACTACACTGCAAAGAAGACCCATTGGCAACCTTGACTTATGTTGGACCCCCGCCCTTGCGAGTCACGTGCCGACGTTCTATGTGATATCTAGACGCGCATCCCACAAAGTTGGTGAGCCCTCACCAGGACAAACTTCAAAAACTAACTCATCGCACTTACTTCCGAACCGATTTTTGGGATAGCTCATAATAGAATTTCAATGAGACTTCTTCACAACATCTGTGCCTCATTTCCTTACGATTCTAACGACACCAAAAATGCTCAATTTGATTCAGAAATAAAGAAGTTATGCCCAAAACACTGTTGGGCTAAAAATAAAATCAAGAATAATTACTATACCCAACTTCATTTCAGAAATTGAAAATCTTAGGGACTTAATTAACATTCGAGTCCTTCAGGACATTTGTAGCCCCATGTCTCTAGTTTAATCAGCAACAAGAATCAACTCAATCGAAGTGCTACAGATCAAGATAACACCAAAATACTGAAGCATGTTCTGAAAATATCCAACTTATACTCTTATAAATGAACCTCTCCCTTTGATTCAATCCATCTTTTTCAAATTTATAACAAAGCCTATGAATTTTTTTTGGAGGGGTAGAGTAATGTCTTAGAAAACTAACGCTTCAAAAATCGGGTCAATCGGAGGTCGGACGGTAAAGTTATAAGCAAAAAGCTGAAGAAGGGTCTACTGAGCCGTACGGCTCGTGGTCATGAGCCGCATACGAGCCGATCGCAAGCCGGTCGCGATCGCGAGCCGCACGCGATTCTAACGAGCTAGTCGCGATCGCGAGGCTATTGGCTTCGATTTTTTGTTTTTTTTTTTCAAAACACAGAACTTCAAAAATTCATAACTTTTTCCCTAGAACTCCAAATTTGACAAAATTGGTATCAATAGAAAGCTAACAAAAAGCTCTACAATTTTCATGAAGAACTTATGAACTAAAACAGTCTCCCAAAGGGTCAAATTTTCATTTAAAGTTGGCTGTCTGAAAATTTCCATCCTAAACAATGCAAGAATTTCTAAAAATCATATCTTTTCACTCCCTTATCCAAAAATGGGCTGCTTTAGCTCAATGGAAAGATAAAAAGATGCTCTACAACTGTCATGAAGAACGTAAAAATCAATCTAGCCTCTAAAGGAGGCAAAAACCCTTCCAAAGCCACTACCTATACAAAGACAGTTCAAACAGTAACTATATTTTTCCAAATCTTATATCTTCTTAATCCTAAGTCCAAAAGTGACATATTATATACCAATGGAAAGCTCTAAACATGAACTAAAACCTTCAAGAAGACCTTCCAATCCAATTCAAACTTTAAGAGGGTCAAAAACTCAGTCAAAGTTTTTGCCCACAAGGTAAATTTTGACAGCATCTCCCCTAACTTTTCACTAGCCAAAATCTTCAACCTTTATCCAATTTTTCAGCACCTGCACAAAGAAACTTCAATCTTCACATTCTTCAACTCCCCAAAACCAAACCAATCCATATAAACCCAGAAATTTATCTCAAATGGCAGCAACCACAAACCTACTCTTCTAGCCATTCTCAAGCCATACAACAACACATTATGAGCAACATTCACAAAATACATTACAACCCAAATTCCTTTCATTTACATGAAATCATAAGTTAATATAAAGCTTTAGAGGGCATTTTAGCCCTAATCACGTCCAAAAATTTTAAAAGTCAAAGATACAATGAAATGTTACATGAACAATAATTTTTTTCTCCAAAATGCAATTTAAACCCTTGTTTTCCCAAAAGATAACTTCAAAAGTAAAATACATAGGAGTAATGCCTCAATCCCGATGCGATTACTCGTTTCCTCGCTCTTCGCTTGTGGAGGAGAAAATGGGGGGTGAGCTCGACGGCTCCGTGGGTAACAATTTAATAACCAAGAACAAGCATGTAAAAATATTTTTAACAATTATTCTCAAAGCGATTTTTACCAAAATCCTTTTTTGCCATAAAGTAATCCCCATCATTTTTTTCAATTAATCAAAACATTGAAAATAATCAACAAATACAAAGCAATGTCACATAAACACATAGAAGATGGTTTGGGTGGATCCAAACGAAACATACTATACATTCCCGCGAAGTGGTCATGTGTAGCCGTGAATTTATGAGAGTTCGTGAGGAGCTCCAATGCCACTAGCGGGCAGGCGGGAGAAGCCTATGAACAGACAAGTGCACTTGACTCTGAAAGGACCACCACAAACCCATATAATCATGCATTTCACATAATTCGCACATAATTGCCCAAAAAAGCATTTTTCGGAAATCACATATTCTAATCTTTTTCACCTGACAAACAATTTTACAAATATTTCCACAATGTATTTACATACAAAAGACACATAATACAAGTTTAAACCATCCCAAAGAGTAATAAATACAACATTGGTAAGTCATTGGAAAGCAATAAATGGCATTTATGACAAGAAATTTAATGTGCTTATTAACTTAATTATTAAAATATCACCCACCTTAATTCCTTTAACTTTAAACTTAGTCAATTTGCCTTTCCTCAAGCTCCTCTTGCCTCCTTGGTTCCTCTTTAGAAAACCACCCACGAAATTTCTTGATTCTAAAGGAAGATTAAACCTTCCTCTTCCTTTTTCCCTCTTGGACAACCCTTAAAATCCTTCTTCTAAAGCAAAGAAAAGGAAACCTTAGCTTTCTTCTCTTCTTCTTCTTCTTCTTTCTCCACCGAAGGCTCTCTCCCTCTCTTTTTCTTAAAAATTTCGTAACTCCCTCTAAAACCTAAGGCAATGTCGTTTTCTCTCCTTCTTTCCCATAAAAGAAAACCTAATTTACCTAAACACCCCTCCTTATAAGCCTTAAACTTAAAGAACCTAAGTGATCTACCCAAATTGCCTCTATACCATCTTATTCTTTTTATTTATAATAACATAAAAAACTCTAATTTAAACTTAATCCCTTCATTTAATTTCCATCAACCTAAGCACTAAAACCTCAAAATAAAATTAAACATGCTATTTAATAAGAAAAAAAGAACTGGGACCCAACATTTCTTACCCCCTTAAAAGAATTTCGTCCTCGAAATTCGTACCTGAATCATTGAAGAGGTGAGGATACTTCTCCTTCATAACTTCCAATGGCTCCCACGTGGCCTCTTCCACCGAATGATTCCTCCATAAGACTTTTACTTGTTGTACTGTCTTGTTCCTGAGAACCTTTTCTTTTGTATCCAAGATCTGCATTGGAAGCTCCTCATAACTCAAATCATCACTCAACTAAACTTCATCGGCTTGAATGACATGAGAAGGATCTAATCGGTATCTCCTCAACATAGAAACATGAAAAACATCATGAATCTGTGATAACTCAGGAGGCAATGCTAACTTGTAAGCTAATGGACCAATCCTCTCTAGAATCTCATAAGGCCTCACATATCTTGGACTCAGCTTACCCTTCTTTTCAAATCTCAGAATCCCTTTCCAAGGAAATGTCTTAAGGAAAACCTTTTCGCCGACTTCATACTCCATTTCCTTTTTGTGAGCATCTTCATAACTTTTCATCTTGTCCTGAGCTGCTTTTAGCCTGTGCTTTATCAAGTTGACCTTATCAACTATCAACTGAATCAACTCTGGACCCAAAAGTTTCCTTTCTCCTTCTTCATCCCAACACACCGGAGTCCTACATCTCATCCCATACAAAGCTTCATAAGGAGCCATCTGAATGCTCGAATGATACGAATTATTGTAAGCAAATTCGATCAATGGTAAGTGTTCATCCCATGCTCCTTTAAAATCCATCACACAAGCCCTGAGCATCCCCTCAAGGGTCCGAATAGTCCTCTCAGATTGTCCATCGGTCTGAGGATGGAAAGCAGTGCTAAAACTCAACCTAGTGCCCAAACCTTCATGCAAACTTCCCCAAAATCTCAAAGTAAAACGAGGATCCCTATCAGACACTATCGAATCTGAGATCCCATGCAATATCACAATCTCATCAATGTACTTCTTAGCTAGCACATGCAGAGGATTAGCTTGTTTGATTGCCAGAAAATGGGCTGACTTCGTCAATCTATCCATATTTACCCATACAGCATCATGCCTCCTACTGGTCCTGGGCAAACCCATCTAAAAGTCCATAGTCACTTTCTGCCACTTCCACTCAGGAATGGATAATGGCCTCAACTGGCCTGAAGGTGCCTAGTGCTCAGCCTTGACTTGCTGACACACTAGACACTTACTTACATACTCGGCCACATCTTTTTTCATACCTCTCCACCAGAAATGCTCTTTAAGATCCCTATACATCCTGGTGATACTCGGGTGCATAGCATAAGGCGCATTGTGCACCTCATCCAGACTCTCATCCTTCACCTCCTTAACATCTGGAATATAAAGCCTATTCCCGACTGTCAGGAGTCCCTCTCCACTCACAACCACTTCAGACTTCTTGCCCTGCTGAACCTCTTCTCGCAATTTACTCAGTTCTGCATCTTAAGCTTATAATTCTCTCACCTTTTCTCTGAGGATCGGCCTCACCCTAAAAGTAGCAACCACACAATCAAACTCCTCCTGGTTTAAACTGATTATGAGCTTAGCCATCTCTTCCAATAGCAGCAAATAGACTGTCTGAACATGTGCTACGGAAGACATCCTGTTCAAAGCATCTACGACTACATTTGCCTTGCCTGGATGATACTCAATCAATAGGTCATAATCTTTAAGCAGGTCAATCCACCTTCTCTGTCTCAAATTCAATTTTTTCTGACTCAATAGGTATTTGACACTCTTGTGATTAGTAAAGATCCTCGTTTGCACCCCATATAGATAATGTCTCCAGATCTTCAAGGCAAAAATTATAGCTGCCAACTCCAAGTCATGGGTCGGATAATTCAACTCATAAGGCTTTAGCTACCGTAAGGCATAAGCTATAACCTTATTCTCCTGCATCAGTACACAACCTAACCATTTTCTAAAAGCATCACTATACACTGTATAAATTCCCTCTCCTGAGGGAAAAGTCAAAACTGGAGCATAAGTCAATCTGTGCTTGAGCTCCTCAAAACTTTTCTAGCATTCATCACTCCCTAAAACTTCTGATTCTTTCTTAATAACTTGGTCAATGGAGGAGCAATCATAGAGAATCTCTTCACGAATCTCCTATAGTAGCCTGTTAAACCCAGAAAGCTCCTCACTTCTGTCACTGTCATCGGGGCATTCCAATTCACTACTGCTTCAATCTTCTTTGGATCCACATGCACCCCATTCTCAGAAATAATGTGACCAAGGAAGACCACTTCATAAAGCCAAAATTCACATTTGCTGAATTTGGCATAAAGCTCCCTCCCCCTCAATCTCTGCAATACAATCCTTAGGTGTTCATCATGCTCTCTTTTACTCTTTGAATAGACCAGAATGTTATCCAAAAACTCCTTAAAAAGCCTATTCATAAAATCCATCAAAGCAGTTGGAGCATTGGTCAGTCCAAAAGGCATAACCAAAAATTCATAATGCCCATCCCTGCAGCTGATCAAACAAGTCATCTATGTGAGGCAAAGGGTACTTGTTTTTAACTGTCACCTTGTTGATCCTCCGGTAGTTAATGAACATCCTTTAGATTCCGTCTTTCTTCTTAACAAATAAGACCAGTGCTCCCCAAAGTGAGGAACTCGGCATAATGAACCCCTTATCTAATAACTCTTCCAACTGCTCCTTAAGCTCCTTCAGCTCAACTGGAGCCATCCTGTAAGGTGGAATAGAAATAGAAGCCATCCCGGTAATCAAGTCAATAGCAAACTCGATCTCCCTCTCTGGTGGCAAATCAGGTAACTCCTCTAGGAAAACGTCAGGAAATTCCCTCAAAATAGGAATATCTTCCACCCTGCTTTTCTTCACACTTGTATCGACGATACATGCCAAGAAAGCTTCACACCCTCTTCCCATCATTTTATCAGCTAGCAAAGCTGAAACAAGCCTTGACTATCCTTATCAACAAGCCAACCCTTTGACTCCCCCAGGTATGTTGGGGTGCACGGGGCGGGGGATTGACACCCACGATCGGATCTACCAAACAACATATTGCATGACTGCGGAACCGACTCAGCAAGAGAATGCGTCGTCGACGATTCCTAACACATGATGCCATCGGGCATGTCCAACAATG
>JAOTAZ010000005.1:22627036-22646876 GCA_025629785.1 Erythroxylum oxycarpum
AATTTGAGTAATTATGATTTTTATGATATTGATTTTGGATGATTATGGCTTAGGGAATTTTAAAGTTGAGGAAAGAAAAAGGATTTTGGAGAATTGATGCTATGGACAATGTACTAGCATGGATTTCAGGTGGGTGGCATTTTTTTTATTTATAAGCTATATATGAATTTTCAAAAAATAAAGAAAACAAAAATTGAATTATTATTATTTTCGAATGATTATTTTCATTGATTTTTGTAATAATGTAAGCAATTGCGAATTATGATTTTCGAAGGATTAAATTTATTGTTTTAAAATGAATTTTGATAAATTGATAAAAAAAATTCCGAAATTCATTAATTTGGAATGAATTGATACATTATGATGATTGTTGAATGTGTTGATAAAATTGAAATAATTGGTAAATTTATTGTGTTTGAATGTGTTAATAATTTTTTATATTCATAATTTATCAAAGTTGATAAATTATGAAAATTGTTGTATTCCTTGTTATGAATGATTGCACATTATATTATGTGAAATTGTGATATTTGTTAGTGACTTTATGTTTAAATATGGCATGACATGAAAATTGAATTTTCAAAATGTGCCTTCGGGCAATTCGATTTTTCAAGTTGATATGTGTTATGTGGATTTGGTTAGGTCCCATAAGTTAGAGTCAGTGCACTGGTCTCATTTTTAAAAGGCTTCTCCCGCCTGCCCGCTAGTGGCACTGGAGTTCTGATTTCAAACTCCCTTAAGTTCACAGCTGCACAAGACCACTATGCGAGACTGTGTAGTACGTTCCGTTTGGACCGAAACCAAACCATTCTGAAGTGTTATGTGACTTTTGCTTTGTTTAATTTGTGATGCATTTGTTATGTGAAGCATTCATGTTTTTTTTGGACATTGTGCATGTTTTGTGAAAAAAATTTGAAAATTTTGAGGAATGAGAAATTGAGATTTGAAATCGAGAAATTTTTGGAAATTAAGTATAAATGATTTGAAAATGTGGAAAGGTTGAAGAAATAAGTTTTTTTGAAAAAATTTGCTAAATGGCAATTGTTTTGCGAAATGATTTTTGCTTATTTTTCAATTGATAAATATGTTATCCACGAGCTATTTCAGCTCACCCCCCTTTCATCCCCATCTCTAGGTATCGAGCAGTAGATTGGATGAAGGAAAGTCAAGATGTCCTTCAATTTTGTTTGTTTTGTATTTTTGTGAAATTTCGGATTGCAAAGAAAGTATGAATTTATGTTTGGAATTAAGTTTATGTATAAGTATAGATATGTATATGATTGATGTATTCATGTATGGAATTGAGTTGTACATGATTTTGGTATTGGATTATGTAAGTAAATTATGAATTATGAATTTGTATACCAAATTGATATATGAATGTGACTTGGATTATGGATTTTGTGTTTGGAAGTGGAATGTAGACTTATAAATGGTTTTGGTATGCGAATGGTATATGAATGAAGTGAGATGATTGTGTTGGATGATTGAGAATGTTGAAGTGTTTAGTCCTAGACTTGTGTTTGTTTCTGATGGGAATTCCGGACAGGAGGTCCAATGAATGGTGTGAATATTGATTTGAGTATAGAAGTGTGTTTTTTTTAATTACAAATTTGTGGGTTTTAGAAAATGCAGCCATTATGCTGCCGAAATTTTTATGGCAAAGAATAAGCATAAGAATTAGAATAAAATCCCAAAACTTTCAATTTTTTCAATTCTAACCCAAACTTCAAAAAGTATTAATAAAATGTTCAAACTTTCAATTTTTTTTCAATTATAGCCTAACATTAGTGTTTCCGTTAAGTTTGCTAACGTGGCTTGCCACATATTTCAGAAACCTTAACTATTAATATATGTTAGCCAAAATTAACAATGGACGAAAATTTGGAATTTTTTTATAATTAACCAATTGAAGCTCAAAAGCATTCTTTAACCCACAAAATGCTTAAAACACAAATATCTATTATCTAACACAATTTTAGCCTAAACACGCACTAAATAATAAAATTAACAACTAAATAAAAACTAAGCTACCCATAAAAATACTATGCAACCTACAACTATCAACATCCCCACACTTAAACGTTTGTTTGTCCTTAAGCAATCAAAACAATAAACAAAACAAAACAAGCCAAGCAAAATAGGTAAACATAACACACCCAAATGCAATAATAAGGCAATGACATCGAACTTCACGAAACGAATTTAACTCTAAACACAATCCTTCAATTTGTTTTAACTTATTAACCTGCAAAATTCGCGTCTAAATACTCTAGACTAAATATACATATTAATCAAGACCTAGATATCAAGTTTACTCACCCCTATCATTTATACACACATATTGATAATTATTTGGTCAATCAAACTTGTAATTATTCCTAAGTAAGTTTTCAAGAAAAGTCAAGCTATTCATAAGTTTTGTAGGTTTTTATTTGAAAAACATTCTTTTTGTTACTTTTTATGACATGAACCTAGCTTTTTATATAAAGGCAAATATTTGTAATGAATGTTGATCTGATTACTCAACTAGGTCATGTTTTTATTAGACAACTTAGTTAGAATGTCATTATAGTCTTTTAACGCGGAGGCAAACATTTGTAATAAATGTCGATCCGGTTAGTTAGCTACATCACATTCTCAACTGACTACTAGCTCTATTCATAGCCCGAAGGCTAGCAGAATAATTATTTAATTAAAATTTATACTTTTTTTAAAACACATTTTTAACACATTACCTACCTTATTATTTTTGCTACTCATTCTCATGAAGATATACTAGCAATGCTATTTATTCGATTAGCCTAAAATTATAAATGAATGTGACAAATTCCTAGGGTGAATAAACTAATACCATATCCTAATTAAATTGCATATTTAGTTAAAGTAACCTAGGTCACTAATTTGCAAGCTAATAAATCTTCGTAACCTAAAAGACTGTTCAAAACTAAATCTATCCCTTTAAGTCATAGCCATTGAAATATTCACCCAATTCATATCCTACACCCTAAACAAACTATCATACAATATGAAAAATTCACATTCAAAATAAAAACATACAAGCACATAACCCATTCACAGTTAACATAAAAATAACAACACACACACCTCTCCACACTTGAACAACACATTGTCCTTAATATGAGGAGAACGCATAAGAAGAGTCAACACATAAGGTGAGAATAAAACAACATGATAATAAAAACATAAAAATAAAATAAGAGGACATGGGTTAGAGCATAAGAACCTATCACGGTGATTAACGTGGTGATGATGTCGATGTCTGAGACAAAATGCACTTGATGCCTGAGATTGTTGCCCTATCTTATAATTGCTTTAAAAAGAGTAAGAGAGTTAGCAATCCAAACCATTCCAAATCATTAAGAACTTAATTTTAGAATTTAAAACAATTCTAACTATGCAACAATTTAAATCTAACTACTAAACGTGCTAACTTAGGGTCATTAGCTTGACTTTGCATCCTTGGAAGCTCAACCTGGATCAATTATGAGTGGCTTGCTTCCACCCTTCTCGTTTAACATCAATTTTGTAACCTGTGAGTAGGCTACAATTTGCAAGATAATGAAAAGGAAATAATATACTAAATTAAGGAAACCTAATAAGCTTAGTAATGGCCTTTTCAGTGACAAATTGTCAACAAAATAGGGAATAACAAAACTCCCTGAATCTTCCACTGAATCCAGCAATTTGTCTTGTAAAAGGGTGAGTTGTTTGTATCCTTCCTCAGTCACCCCCTTCTCCTCTTCTTCTTGCACTTTATAAACAAAGACTACCGTGTCTTCTTCAACCTCTATGTCCTATATCCTCTTTTCTTCTTCATCTTGCTCTTTTAAAGATTCGAACACATCGATTTTCATGAATGGTATGTTCAATAGGTAAGGTGGGCAAGGAACGTAGGGAGGGTCCTCATTCTTTTCTTCATCCTTTTTTTGCTTCTCTTGGTCTTCTACAGAGTGGGTTTCAACTGGTCTATCCGTTGATTCTCCTAACTCTTTCCCAGTCCTAAGTGTGTTACTCTTACATTCCTCTTTTGAATTTACTTTCATGTTGCATAGACAATTTTCCACACTTTGCTTACAAAATTTCCTGGAAAGTTAGCCCATTCAAACCTCTAAGTTGTTAATAAAAGAGGTATGATCTACCATTACTTAGTCAAACTTCTCTTCCAGTCTCTTATAGGCCTCTTCCATGTTCATAAGCTTATTCATGATCTTGTCCAATTTAGTATCCCATGAACTAGACTCATCTGGGTGAAATCCTGATAGGTCTTGACGTCCAAAGTGAGTCTTTACCTTGTTAAACCAACAGAAATTTGGGTGGTTTTGCCACCCCAAATTGTATATATTCCAATAAGAATGATGACTTTCCCAACTAAATTTTTCCTTAGTGAAGTCTAAAAGGGTGGTCCTTTGATTCCTATAATGTATTTCCTCCATCATTTAACCTTTTGGACTCCTCACAGTTGCCTAGTGATGTCCAAATTGATGTGTCATCTACCTTGCACCCAAACTTCCATCTTTTTTTCTTTGTTTTAATATATATTTCTTGTGATTGGGTACCAAGATCATAAGAAAGGGTAATAACTCCTTAGAAAAAAAGAAATAAACTAATCCTACAACTCCTTAGTAACGAAGCCAAAACCTTGTTCGAAGGTGTCAGTCTTACAATTTAATAAGTGAAAGGTCAATCCCATGAGGAAGGTGAACTAATATAATCCTAGGTTATATAAGGCCAAAAAATTAATAAAATAAAAAAAATAAAAATAAAAATACACAGAAAAGTAAATAAAGGAATTTGATTAGTAGGAATTTAATTTGGGAAATTAAGACA
The DNA here is from genome assembly GCA_025629785.1 of Erythroxylum oxycarpum. Classification (NCBI taxonomy): domain Eukaryota; kingdom Viridiplantae; phylum Streptophyta; class Magnoliopsida; order Malpighiales; family Erythroxylaceae; genus Erythroxylum; species Erythroxylum oxycarpum. The sequence goes on from JAOTAZ010000005.1 coordinate 22,631,888, forward strand.
CAAATAAGGGAAATTGAGCAACACACAAGTCACATTGAATATCACTCAAGAGAAATTACCAAGTTAAAAGATAAGGAATTTTCTTATCATGAATGCTAATATAGCCATTTATGCGTTATTGTGGTGTTGATTCTAGACTATCGAATGGTTGATTACTCTCTCTCAATTTATAATCGTTAAATCCTAAATCATAAACCCTAATTGAATTATGGAGTTTGCAATCTCTCAATTAACAAAAGATCCAAAATTCTAATTAGATCTTAAGCCTTCTAATAAACTATCGAGACTCACACAAGACCTCTCTCTGCATAAAAATCGATAAGATTATTCAAACGATATATTAAATTGCCTAACTCTTGTTAATCCAATCTAATCTAATCACTTTTATTTGGTTCACCCTCTTAGTTTATTATCTAAATATGCAAATACCACAATTAATCACAACACCTAATTAATAAAACACAAAAACAAATATATTAGCATTAAATCAAGGTAAATCCCAAAGGAAGAGTTAGAGCATCATCAACAATCCAAAATCCACATCATACAATCTATTTCAATCTTATACATTGAATAAATAAAAATGAAAATGGAAAGGAGAAAGAACTTGGATCGGATAATCCAGGAATGCAACAGCATCAGGAGACCCACTTTTCAAGGAAGGCAATAGCGTCGAAAGACCCGCTTCTTCTTCCTCTTCTTCTTCTTCTCTCTTTCTTTTTTCTCTCTTTGCAAATCACAAGTGTAATATAAGATGTGTCGATCCCTTAAGGAGTTGGTAAACTAATTGAATTCTAAGTTATCTAAGGCCTAAAGGATAATTAAAATGAAAAGAAAAACTAAAGAGAAAAATAAATACAAGAATATGAAAATAAATACGAGAATATGGAATGATAGAAACAAGAATTCCATATTAAGCAAGGAAATTAAATTGAGCACCACCATTCTGACAATTGAAAATCAATCAAGAAGAATTGACCCATTATGAAAGAGGGGGATTTATCCTATCATCAATGCTAATCTAGTCATGTACGTGTTAATATGGTATCAGTTCTAGACTATCGAGGGTTAGATTACTGTCTCTCGAGTTTTAATCACTAAGCCCTAATTGATAATCCCTAATTATGTCAAGTAACTGAAAATGTAATCTCTCAATTAACGATCAGCTCATAACCTACTTAGTTCTTAAGTGTTCTAATGAACAACCGGGTCCTCACATGGGATCTCTCTTTGTACAAATTACCAATTTAATTAATCGTGTATTCTATCAAGTCACTTAATTCTCATTAATCCAACCCAATCATTTTTGTTTGATTCACCCTCTCAGTTTATTATCGAAATATGCAAGCACTGCAATTAATTACAACACCTAGTCAATCAACATAAAAGATAACTAGATTAACATTGAATTAACTCAAAATCCCTAAAGAATTTGGAACATCATCCAATCCAAAGCCATCATCATCATCATATTCATCATATACATTCAAAGAAAAGAATAACAAGATGAAATGGAAATGTCTCTTGGAAAGGATCTAGATGGCCCAAGAATGTAGCAACTACAGCAGCGCACCTCTCTCTCTCCTCTTCCTCCTCTTCTCTCTTCTTTCTTGAAGGTTTTCAAATGTAACAAAATGGAGCCTTCATCATAATGCCTTTTATAGGCTTTTCTAATTTGGGCAACCCTAGAGCTTTGTTTCGAGTCTGAAAGGTCCAAAAAGTCCCTCAAAAACTCAAGTCGAGAAGGTTATGGGCTTGTTCTATCGTGCAAGCCACGATCATGGCCTATAGTGCCACAATCATGTCCCCCTTGTTTGGCTCTCTGTCACAATCATAACACAACGTGCCACGATCGTGACCCCTTACATTCGGTTCTGTCACAATTGTGGCCCTGGTTTCAGGTCTAGCCCTCTTTCGAATCTTCTCTGCTCTTCAATACTTGTCCTAAAACAATAGCAAACTCATTAAGACACCTAAAATATATAAAATTTTAGCTCAAAAGCATACTTTAACCCAAAAAATACTTAAAACATAAATATATACTAACTAACACAATTCTAACCTAAAGACACACTAAACAATCAAATTAACAACTAAATATAAACTAACTACCCACAAAAACACGATGCAATCTACAACTATCAATAGACGAGGTAATTAAAAAAGGGTAAGGTCTATAAAAGGTTATTAAAAAAGGGTAAAGTCTATGAAAGGTTATATAACTACCTTTTGGACATAGGTGAGCACTCACATCATATATTTATATCTATATATGTTTTTTATGTTGTTTTGGCGCTAAAATCCCACAAATGATTACCTTGGTAGCATTGAGATTAGGATGGTGCCTAATAAGTTTGCCCGTCTATAAGGATTCATTATCCCTTTTAGGATCAAAACTTTGAGAAGATGGGAGAAATAATCTAAACCAAATCATTTATTTCACACTCATCACTTGTTTGGGAGGGTCACTCAATCTTTAGTAACCCTTAAACTCAGTATACTAGTTAACATAGAGCTCACTTCAATTCTAGCTTGACATTATATGTTGTTCTCTTGATGCCTCAGCCCTTTGTTTTCTGTTGTTCTTCTAACGTCCTAAACTACTCTCACATTATAGCATACTGCACCAGTAACTTCTTTGTTTTTAGTACATTCTCTTGATGTCCTTAGTGAAGACGTTGGGGCTACGTAATGTGAAAATCAAAGTGTGAGGGCCTCGAGAGAACAAAATAAAAATGAAGGAAAATTTTTAAATTAAAGCGTAAGATTTTCGAGGTTAAGTAATTTCATTTAGATCATTTTTAAACAACGACGTCATGTTAATTATGTGTTTAAATGATATCATTTCGTTAATCTTCATTTGTTGTGTTAAGTTTAGCTAACATTTATTAATAGTTAAGGCTTCTGAAACACATAGCAAGCCATGTCAACAAACTTAATGGAAACACTAACGTCGGGCTAAAATTGAAAATTTGAGCATTTTATTGCTACTTTTTGAAATTTGGGCTAAAATTGAAAACAAATGGAAAGTTTGGGCTTTTTGGTGCTACTTTTTAAAGTTTGGGCTTTTTTTAGTAATTAACCCTAAATTTTTCTTATATTTTATTTCAAAGATAGTTAGGAATCGCCTTAGGCTTCTCATATATCCCCTTACTTAAAACCATAAAGTGAATTACTTGAGTAAATTCTTTACTCTCTTGTCCATAAGTTTCTTTGACTTACCAAGCTTGGACATAATGTTGGATTCAATCTTATAGCTATGGTAGCTTCCTTATCTTACTAATAAGCCTTTGACTAATGACTTATTTATTGGTTTAACCATCCCTAAAAATCCTTTATTTTCATTTCGTCCCTAAAAGCTTAAGGTATCCCTTTATAGGACATTTGATCTTATAGCCTAATCAATTATATTTTGCCCATAGATAGAAGTCACATCATAGGTTGTAAAGGGTTGATATCTGATTCTAAATTTTAGAGGAGAAACTACATTTGAAAAATAAATCGTCTATAGCTTCATCCTTGTTTTAAAAATCACTCAGGGTCTACCTAAGGGAATTCTAGAGCTTTTGTACATAATCTATAATTTATTGCAAACTAAAGGATGAATGATGTGCTAGGGATTATTTTTTTCTAAACCAACTTGTTCCATAAGACCTTTCCTTATGATCCTATTTGTAACTCCTTACAAGACTAGTTTGAGAATAATGTCCTCTTTAAAACGGCTAAGGGAAATATGTAGGAGGTAACTAGTACTAGTCCAAAACCCCTTAAAACATGAATTAGCTAGCTCCATATATCCTCTTATATGACTGCCTCAACATTAGTGCTGATAAGAGTACATACTTTGAGTGAATCAAAAACTTAAAGTTTATATAGAAGACCTACATTGTTCCAATTGGCAAACCAATGGGAAGTACGATTACCATTCCTAATTTTATATTTGAATTGTAGCTCTCTACATCCTTTATCAATAAAATCTATCTAAGGGTTTATGAAGTATTTGCTTTTTTTTTTTACTGTACACATCTCTCACCTTTTAAGAACTATGTATGAAGCCATTCAACCCAAGGTGACTCCTTATCCTAACAACTCTTTTGTAGGCTTTTCATTAGGAATACATATCTCAAGGTTCTAAAAGAATTAATCTTAATACCCTAACCCTCCTTGGCCAGATAGAGTTTAATCTATTTAACTATAGTAACCTTACCTTTCTCCTAGAGCCCTAACCATAGGAATTTCCTGATTAGCTTTTTAATAGACCTTATTTTCTCCTCTAAGGTGGCAATGTGAGGAACCAATAAATATGAAGATTACTCAAAATGGAGCTGATGAGTTTTTGTTTACCCCTATAGGAAAAGGCCCTATTGCATCAGCTTCCTAGGCTTTCATGAATAGATTTATGAAAGGTATGTAATTAGAGAATGACATTCTCCTTATAGATGATAGTAATCCCTAATTATTTAGAAGGAAGATGTTTGTGCTTAAAACATTTAGTAATTTCTAAGAGCTTCTCTGTTGCTAATAGGTTAGGTAATAAAGGGTCTCCCTGCTTAACTCCCTTAATCACTTTAAATAAGTTTGTTAGCTAAACACTAACCAAGATAAAGTATGAGGCTGAGGTGACACATTGCTTAACCTAATTAGTGAACTTTTAAAGGAAAACTAAAACTTCGTTAAACTAAACAAGAAATTACATTATAAGGAATCAAAAGCTTTGATGAAGTCAATATTCAAATCACAACTTATTACTTCCATCCTCTTTTGATAGCTTTTAAAAAACTTTTAATAAATTAATATATTACCACCAATTCTCTTCATTGAATATAAGGCCCTTAATAAGGGTTAAGATTTTCTTAAGAATAACCTTTAATTCATAGGCCAATTACTTGGAGATGAGCTTATAAATCACATTATGGCATGAGAAAGGTCTATAGTTAAATAGGGAAATTAGGGTTTGGATCTTAGCGATTAAACACATAAAGAATTTGTTAAGTTCCTTCAATAATTTTTCTCTTCCAAGGAATTCATGGATAATGATAAAAGGCATTTCAGTTGATTTATCCTACGTAGTCTAGAAGAATATTGCATTGAATCTACTAGGTCTAGGATCTTTTTCAAGTTTCATGTTAAAAGGGGCTTCCTTCATTTCATTTATAGTAACCTCTTCATCGAGGAAGTCAATTTGATCCCTCGAGATGGCTTATACTAAACAACTTCTATCCTCTCTATATAAAGGATTTACAACATCATTAGTACCTACTAATCTATCAAAGTGATCAAAAGCTAGTTCTTTCAACTTTTGATGATCAATTACGACAATACCATCTAGTTTTTTTATAGATATTATTTGTTTATTTTTCTCGTGTCCAAAATCATATTATGGAAGAATTTGGTGTTACTATCACAGTTACTTAACTAGTTAATCCTAGAATTCTATTTTGGTAAGGAATATCACATTTCAAGAGATTCCACATACTTGTTTAAAGTTAAGCCTTTAAGAATTTTAAATGTCTCATCTTTTGGTTTAGTTCTTAAATTTTCCTAGATCATATTGACGGACTCCAAAGATGTATGTTTATCATATATTAAGGAGTTACATCTTGAAGTAAATCAAACGTTAATATAGGCTCACAAAATGCACAAGTAGGGGGTTGAATTGTGTATCCGTTTTCTTAAATATAATCCCCTTTTAAATATTTCTTTTGAAAACTTGCTTTTTCAGAATTATTGAATTATCAGTATTACGAAGTATTGTAATTCGCTTCAAAATACTTTGTATAAAACAATATGAACAAAAGTTGAGAGTTGAGACTAGGAATTGACACAAAGGATTTATACAGGTTCACCACAAACCGTAGGCTACGTCCGGTCCTCAAAATCCTTTATGAGATTTCACTATTCTTCACAAAGATACAAGTATTCTTTTCGCCGAGCCTCTTCAGGTCTCTTACAATAAGAATTCTTTTCGTTTAGCTCTAAAGTTTAGCACAATGAATACAATGATTCACAATCTCTTTGAAATCGCTAATTTTTTAAGATCACTAACTTCTACAGTCTTCTACTCCGACTCATATTTGTAGCCTTTGTCTTCAACTGCTTCTTGATAACCGCTTTTTGATAATCGCTTCTGTCTTCTTGTTTTTTGATATTTGAAGAAACAATTATTCAGTTGAGTTTTGCAACTAACTCAGATTAATTAACTATCCGACGTGGTATTGGGTCTTTGTCTTAGTTTTGTTTCTGCTTCGTCTTACTCTCTTTCGTCTCATTTTTGGCTTCGCTTCGTCTTAGTTTCTCCGCTTTATCTTATTTTCTTGCGTCTTACTTTTTGCTTCTGCTTCGTCTTATTTTCTTACGTCTTACTTTGACTTTAGCTTCGTCTTACTTTGACTTCTACTTTTGTCTCATTTTGTTCACTCTTCATCTTATTTTTGCCTTCTTGCATCTTCGTTTCTCCTCCGCAGCTTCGTCTTACTTTCTTTTATTGTTTTTATTTGGTTTTGATTTCTACTTCCGTCTCATTTTGTCCACGCTTCATCTTATTTTTGCCTTCTTGCATCTTAGTTTCTCCTCCGCAACTTTGTCTTCCTTTCTTTTATTGTTTTTATTTGGTCTTCATCAAAATATTAATCGTAAAGTTATTTTGACTTAACAATCTCCCCATTTTTTTATGATAACAAATAATCAAACATAGTTGTTAGAAAGAAAGTATTATTATTATTTATAAGACGATATACACTTGAAGAATTGTAAGCACTATCTTCTTCTTCTGATCTTCTCTTCTCCTCTCTTCTGTTCTCTTTCCTTTCTGCCCTATCTTTGTCCATTTATTCCTCCTTTTCTCCTTTCTCCCCCTATTTGTTATTGATCAAAAAGATCATGACCGAAGATGCTTCATCATTTCTGAAAACATTTCCTTCATTTCAGTGTGAAGCAACTTGAGGTCATGTCGTATTTGAGCTACTTCCTCTCGTAAGTTACTTACTGAAGCATGCAGACCATTATCCTGCTGTTGTTCTTCTTCACAAGCAATAGTAGTGATATATGCATCTAAAGATATAACATTTGGTCCAGTAATTGTAAGGGCAAGAGATTTGACAGATAGGTTCGGTTTCAGGAGATGAAGATCATCTGTTAGACAGGAAAGGATATGTATTGATAACGTTTACATGTAGAAATAGGGAAAGGATTGACTCTATTAATTATAGGATCAATCCTTTCCCAATTCTGGCTAATTCTCTCTTATCTTCTTTAGAATCACGTTTATAAGACCAACGTTGTAATAATGCAGAGCATATACAAAAAAACCATATTTGTTACAATGTCTTCTTTTATCCTAGTCTAACAAGGTATCAGAGCAGTGTCGATTCTAGGGTCGATCACTGTGTCATCATCTGCTTTGTGTTTATCCAACCAAAATCATGAGTGAAGATGCCAGCACTCGTCGTCAGACATTCTCAAAATCCACAGAAGCCTTGTTAGAACAAATAGCAACCCTTTTAAACCAACATTCAAAACTTGAATCAGAAAACAACCAATCTGTTACAATAGCTGTCAAGCTTAATGATTCAAACTACTCCCTGTGGTCACGTCTGATGGAATTGGCCATTGGGGCAAGGGGAAAATTGGAGTACATCATCGGAGAGTCCCAAATTCCAGCAACAACAAATCCGAAATATGCCAAATGGAGGCAAACAAATTTGCAAGTGTTCACTTGGATCATTGAAAACGTTGAACCTGACTTGGTGAGTCAGTACATTGAATATCCAAATTCCAGAGAGTTGTGGCGAGGATTACAGGCCACATATCAAAGCAGAGAAGGAAACCTACAGATCTTTGAACTAATCACACAAGCAAACAAGCATCAACAAGGTAGTCTGCCACTGGAAAAATACTATAGCATTTTCCAAGGAATTTGGCGTGAAATAGATATTCGCCAACCCAATCCAATGGCATGTCCTATAGACATCACCACATTCAACAGAATTAAACAAGAGATTCGTCTATATCAGTTCCTGGTGGGTATCGACGACAGATTTGACAACGTAAAGAGGGATTTATTAAAAGAGGAACCACTACCTTCAGTCGAGGCTGCCTATGGTGCCATTAGGAAAGAAGCCACTTAGAGACATATACTTAATCCATTGGCAGCAGGGGATAGCGGCGGAGCATCATTAGGTATCGGATCGGGCTTGGCAGCGAAGGGATAAGGGTGGAAACCAAAATCAGATTTTCCAAAACCAGCAACAAAGGAGCACGATGAAAAACCTAAAACCAGTACGGGACAAGAAATTCGGTCAGATCTGGTCACCGGAGTAGCGGGTTTATCCTCCCAGAGTAAGAGTTATGTTGATCGATCGGGACTAAAGTGTTCCCACTATAATATGACCGGACATGTCAAGGACGAGTGCTTCCATTTGGTGGGTTTCCCAAAATGGTGGACCACTAATCCCAAACGGCGGAATAGAGATAGTCAAGGACGAATGGGGAGAGCTGCCGCCATGATGGGCAGCCCAGAGGCCACCAGCATCGGCGACAACGAATCCAGCGACGCTTTTGCAACACCAGCGGTCAGCGTTGGGAGAGAAGGAGGAAGGGTGAGCAGTGGAATAAAGGGTAGCAAGATAGGTATAGGGTTTGGGGGAAATTATTTAGCCCCAAACCCTCTTCTTTCTAATGCTCAATATTTTAAGCTTGGATGTTTTGATATATCCGAATCTGATCCTGAGCCTATTGAAAATTCAAGAGCCTTTGTAGCCAAAAAGGATAAGAGAGAAAAGAGTACCCAATGGTTATTTAATTGTGGGGCAATTGATACTATGATATATGACCCTAATGACATTATTAACCCATCGAAACCCAAAAAATCCCAAATCCAGACAGCCAATGGGGAATTTGTGTGTGTCCAGGGAGTAGGGTCGGTTAAATTGTCACCCACTTTGAAATTATCCCACTGTTTATATGTGCCTTCCCTTACTTGTAAATTGTTATCTGTGAGCCAAGTGACAAGTTTTGGGACCCGACTCGGAATCGGACCTCAACCGAAAAAGCAGAAACGAAAAGACTAAAGAGTTTGCGAAGCGGAAGAATCGAAAGCGAAACAAATTCGGAAACAAACGAAAACGAATTCGAACCGATACAAATTTCTGAGAAATCAAAGCGGATCCGACATTCGAAGCGTGAACAAAGAAACTAGCGCGTTGGAAACATTAGGCTAAGACAATCCTAAAACTGGTAAAAAAAATTTCTTCATCTGTAATCACTCTTATTCATAATCAAAACAAATCCATGCAATTTCCCTTTTAGAAATTCATCCTCAATCAACACTGACTCCTACAAAAATCGATCACATCTCATAACTCGACAATTTAATCACACTCTGATTATTATATTCTTTATACCAATTTTATCGAAAATCCGGCAGCATAATGGCTGCATTTTGCAAAACTCAAAAATCTGTAATGTTTTAAAATACACTTCTAAAATCACATCCAACCTTAACAACCATCATCGAAACTCCTGTCCGGAAACTCAGCATACACAACACAATCCTATACCTAATACACTTCATAAATCTCAATCCAAAAATCCATCATCAGAATCAATCTCATTCATGTACATCTCAACTCAAAATACATATTCATAAATCAATCTAAACTCAAACCAAGTATATTCCTATACAATCACAGTTCATATTCCAATATCATACACAACCCAAATCCAATACTCAATTTCAGCATTTATTTACAATCCGAATTGAATACCCTACAACTTTAATGGCTTTCTAGGCCATAAACAAATCTAGTACTAAAATCAAACTTTACTCATAATATAAAAAAAAATACGCAAGGATCGAACTGATGTCTTGATTGTCTTCCATCCGATCTCCTGTTCAAAAACCTGGAGATGGGGATGAAAGGGGGGTGAGCTGAAATAGCTCGTGGATAATATATTTATAATGGAAAAATAAGCAAAAAACATTTTTCCAAAACTTTTGCCATCTTAAAATTTCACAGTCTAAAATTGGCAAATTTCTTATTTTTCAAACTTTTCACTTTTCAAAATCATTCATAAACATTCATAAACAATTTCATAAATTTCACGGTTGAAAAACCACAATTTCTCTTTTCTTAAAATTCTCAAATTTTCTTTCCTTCTTCACAATTCATGTATAATTTTAAAACATGAATGCATCACATCATAAACAAACTAAAAACACATAGCACATCAAAATAGTTTGGGTCGGTCCAAACGGAACGTACTGCACATTTCCGCACAGCGGTCCTGTGCAGCCGTGAACAGAACGCACTGCACCTTTCCGCATAGCGATCGGTGTAGCCGTGAACTTATGGGAGTCCTTAAAAAGAACTCCAATGCCACTAGCGGGCAGGACAAGTGCACTTGACCTAAGCTTAGGGGACCTAACCAAACCTACATACCACATAATTTATACTTGAAAGCGAATTGCCCGGAGGCACATTTCAAAAACCTTATTTTCATATCGCGTCTTATCAAACAAATTTCATTCATAATTTTCCCCAAATTTCAAAATTCACATAACAATAAAATGCATATATCAAAAATGTCAATCATAATTCACACAATTTCATATATCAAATGCACAATTATTTACAAACAAGGAATGCCATAATTTTCATAATTTCTCAATTCAATCATAAATAACGAATTTCATACATTTCCTTAATTTATCAAAACATTTTAAAACTTGAAAATAATTTTTTTCAAAAACATTCGGAATTAATAAAATCTGATACTTTCTTTCTTTCACTTTCTTTATTTTTCAGGAACACAAATTTAGCTTATAATTCAAAATATAAATATATCACCCACCTCATATCCATGCTAAAACTTTGTCCTAAACTTCAATTCTCCAAAGCCTTTCTTCTTTCCTCCAAATTAAAATTACCTAAGCCATAATCATCCAAAATTAATATCATAAAAATCATAATCCTCAAAATTAACTATAGGAAACCCAAAGTCATCATTTTTCCAAGCTATCTAAAACAAGAATTTCTAAAATTCCCAAATCACCAAATTTGGGCATAAACCCTAACTAATCAATCATCCAAAATTAAAGATCATCATAGCATAATCACTTCAATTAACCTTAGAAAATCTCAAATCCATATCAATCTTAAGCCAAATCAACCTACATCTCACTAAAAATTCAAAAACAAAAACTTCTCTCTTACCACTTTCCTCTCCATTTTCGGATTTATTGGCTTGGAAAATAACCTTTCATCATCTTCCATCTTGTTTTCCCTTGAATCTACGAAAACATCATGTTGGAAGCCATGAAAAATCAAAACCCCTAAAACCTTTCTTCTTCTTTCCACCATCGACGAGCTTCTTTCCTTCTCTCTTCTCACTTTCGTTCTCTCTCCTGTTGTTCTTCTTTTCTTTCATCTTTGTGAACTTCTAACCTCTATCCGACAGCCCTTCAAGCCTTCCATTTAATGAATGACAATTGACCTAATTACCCTTCCATGCAAGCCTAAAAACTTAACCCTTTAAGTGATGTTCCAAAAATGCCCTTCATTTAGCCTTTAAAAACTAACATTTTGCGTCTAAAATTTGATCAGGTAAATGAAATAATTTGACAAAACTTCCTTCTAGAGAAATGTTCCTCTATGTCTCATCTTTAAAATGACACCAAAAACACTCAAATCGGTTCATAAATTAGGAAGTTATGGCCAAAATACTTTCAGACCTGAACTTAACCACGACTAAACATTATGTCAAACTTCACTCCAGAAATTAAACATCTTAGGGGCTGAATTGAATTTCGATCCCTTCACATGACTTGTAGCCCCATGTCTCAATTTTATTTTGCCTTAAGAATTAACTCAATCAGAGCTGTACAGATTAAGATATCTCTAAATTACTGAACCATGTTCAGAAAATTATCTAACTCATAACCTTTAACCAATTCTCTCACTTTGGTTCAATCAATTTATTTCCATTTAAATCTCTTAAAAATCATAATTCCACAAGAAAAAGAAGCTAAAAGTCTTAGGAATCCAACGCTTCAAAAATCGAATCAATCGGATGTCAGACGAAAAAATTTTAAGCAAAAGATTGAGAGAGGGTCGGATTATAACCAAGGTAACAGAACTTCAAATATATGTATATAATCGAATTTTTCAAAAATCATAACTCTTGATCCCGAACTCCAATTTTGACAAATTTGGTATCAATAAAAAAATCAAAGGAAGCTCTACAACTTCTATGAAGGACAAAAAAATCAATTTGGCCTGTAAGGAAGTCAAATTTCCAATCAAAGATTCTGTCCACTAATAACCCTGCTAAACAGTAACAGAAACTTCTAAAAATCATAACTCCACTTCCCATGGTCCAAAAATTGCATACTTTACATCAATGGAAAGATAAAAACATAATCTATAACTTCCATGAAGCACTTAAAGGCAATTTCAACCTCTAACTAGGTCAATTTTTCACTCAAAGATTCTGCTTTGTTAAACATCACCTAAACAAAATCCAAACTTCCAACATTCATATCTCTCAATTTTCACATCCAAAAATTGCATACTTTATAGCGTCGGAAAGATTAAAAGACAAGCTACAACTTTCATATAGACCACTTACTCCAATTTAGACTAAATCTGAATGACGAGTGGCCACAAGGCCGAGTACACGCAAATGTACACTTATGGTCATTTTTACAAAACAAAGTTAAATAACACTTAACTTTGATTGATCAAAACTTTTACTTCCGATATCGAAAAATATCAAAATTTATGGCGACAGAAAGCTCTCGATGGAAGCTACAAGTTTCAAGAAGATCCTTCTCTCATATTCTGCCTAAATCAAAAAGTCAACTCTCTATGACTAAAAAGTCAAAATTTTATCCCAAAAATGCTTATTTGTCAAACTTTTTGTCAAACTTTTCAACTTTTCAAATATTTCTAAACGATTTCAAAAAAATTCCTCGAATGAAAACCTCAATTTTTTTTCATTTCTCAAACTTTTGAAATTCTTTTTCACAATTCATGAACCATTTCAAAACATGAATGCATCACAGCAGGATACACGTAAGCATATACACATCACAAATTTTTAAAGAAAACACATAATCACATCAAAATGGTTTAGGTTGGTCCAAACGGAATGTACTGCACATTCTCGCATAGCAATCCTGTGCAGCCGTGAACAGAACGTACTACACCTTCCCGCATAGCGGTTGGTGTAGCCGTGAACTTATGGGAGTCCTTAAAAGGAACTCCAATGACACTAGCGGGCAGGACAAGTGCACTTGACCAATCTTAGGGGACCTAACCAAACCTACATAACAGATATGTTCATACTTGAAAAAATCAGAGTTGCTCGAAGGCACATTTTGGAAAAATTCAGTTTTCATAATTATGTCATATTTCATACAATTATCATCCATAATTTCAATTAGAAATAACAATTATTCAATTTTATCAAAATATTCAAAACAATAAATTTACTATTCAAAAACAATAATTTAAAAATCCCTTTCACTTTCTTAATTTTTCAAGAACATACATGTAGTTTATAATTCGAAAGATAAACACGGTACCCACCTTATTTTCATGCTAGAATCGTGTCCAAAGCATCAATTTCACCAAAGCCTCACTTAAATCGAAAAAAATGAAACGAAAACGATAACGGAAACGAAGTGGCAGAAAGCGAAGGAACGGGTGTATGTCGCGAAGGTATCGAATCACACTGAATCAAATCAGAACGAAATCAAAAACTGAAACAAAGCGGACGAAAGCGAAAGAAGCAAAATCGAATCGAATACAAAGTCAAATCGAATTAGTCTTATAGTTTCCAATGCAAGACGCGATAGTTTTTCTATAAGTGTATGTTATCGAATGTCAGAATTTGTTTTTTTTCGTTCGATTGCATAGTTTATTTGGTTTGTTTCCGAGCCAATTTGATTTGACTTTGTATTCGATTCGATTTCGCTTCTTTCGCTTTCGTCCGCTTTGTTTCAGTTTTCGATTTCGTTCTGATTCGATACCTTTGCGACATACACCCGTTCCTTCGCTTTTCGCCACTTTGTTTCCATTATCGTTTTTGTTTTTTTTTCTGGTTGGGATCCGGTTTCCAAATCGGGTCCCAACACCTTCTAATCGTTACAGGTTTATTTAAAGCTATACCAACTGGTTAATTTGCATAAGCTGGTAGAAAGTTAGGTTCTTCATGGGGTGCTTCTTCATTATTTAAATGTTGTTTAAAAGATTATTTTGATCTTCTAAAGAAGGAACAACATATGTTGTAGTTGTGGGTTTAAGAACATTTATGGGTAATAGTTTATTTCATTAATATCCACAACTTGATTTTTAGCACTCCCACTAACCTCACCATTCCCCAAAAATTTGGCATTGGCTATTTCAACAATTCTAGAACTATGGTTCAGACAGTAAAACTTGTACCCTTTGTATTTCTCTTGGTAACCAATAACATAACCATTAACTATTCGAGAATCCAATTTTCTTTCATGTGGATTATAGATACGTGCTTCTGCTAAACAACCTCAAACATGCAGGTGCCTAAACTAAGTTTCCTTCTGGTTCATAAATCGAAAGGAGTTTTAGGAACTGCTTTACTAGGAACCCTGTTTAACAGATACATAATAGTTTTTGCCACCTCATTTTGTTGTAGTATGTTTGGCATAATCTACTATGCACGTATTGTTGGATCTCGATCCTTAAATGACAATTTAGAGATATGAAATGAAAATTCAATGAGTATTTTTTATATGTTTTGTGTATTAGATGAATTTTATACGTAAACGATATTGATGAGAAAAGAATGGTTTGATCTTGATAACTTTAGGATTTGAATAGATTCGTATGGGCTATGAGAGTATAGTGAATGAGTTGGTTTAAATGGAAGTTGAAATTAAGAAATAAAGAGTGAAAGTGTGAAAAGTTGTGAAATTAGAAAAGTTTGACTTTTTGGAGTAAAAGTTGAC
>JAOTAZ010000005.1:22672072-22683423 GCA_025629785.1 Erythroxylum oxycarpum
AATGGTTAAGATAATAGTATATACTTGTTTTTAATATTAGAACATATTATGATTAACATAAATAATATCGTATGTTTAATTCTATAACTCCTATATTATTTTGATATAAGAATTTGTAATACTTCAGCTTTGAATAATAATATGAATTAGAAAAGGAAAATTGTGACATCTCTTCTCACGGTATCTATGTATATGTTGTTGTCTTTCTCATTATAAATGAACAGTCCTGGGATGATCAAAAACACAGAGCTCTTTTAATACAGCAAAGCAATGAAATTCAGTACAGCTGAATTCTTGTCGTAAAATCGTCTGGCACCCATTCACTAATACACATGTTAAGAAAAAGATTAACTCTCTTATTTTAGTTATAGTGTTTTTTATATATTTTTTATTAAATTTTATTTATAAATTTACATAAAACTTATATAAACATATAAATCAAATTTAATGATTGCAAGACATGGAGGATTTGACGCCGATAAAAGGATGGTTCTTTCTGCCGAAGTTTAGTCGTCGCGAGTAGGGTCTGAGGCTTAACGATGCCGTAGAATGGGACAAGATGGACTCCAGTCCACGTGTGGGTATTTATTTAAGCAAGGTAACGTGGGAGCCACACGTATTTGAAGAATTGATGTGATCTATCAGGAAGTGGCGTCGTCTGATCTTCTTGTTTTTTTCCCCCTTTGTTGGGGAAGAGTGGGCCGTTGCAATGTGATTATTTTGATGGCTGTGGTTCCAATTTAAATCAAACAGTATTTTTGAGCTCTGATTGTTTGGACTGAAATTGATGGGCTAAAAAAGAAATGTCGTCTGACTGAGAGGGACGAGGAGAAAGATAGCCTAATCTCATGCGGGATCGTTATGTGAAAGCTCAACTTTGGTCAACTTTCAATGTCCATCAATCATCTTAAAGGCATTGTATTAGTCTTTACTTGAGCCACTTTGAATTTCTTTTCCCTTGTTTTGTTCGTTTTCTCTGCTTTAATTTAATCACAATTCCAGTACCAGCAATTCACAGGATCTAAATATGTACATGTGACAAGTATCGTGCGTCTCCAAACAATACTTGGAGAGTAGAGATGTACACATATTGAAACAATATTTGAAACATTATGTTTTTAAAAGTGAATTGAAATCTTCTTTATATTTTAGTCATTGTATTTTTATCAAAACCTTTTGGGCAGAGCCTGATTTATTTTACTATAGTTTTTTGAGAATTAAATTGATTTGTTCCAATGCATGAAAATTTTGATCTTAAGCATATGGTAAATTCATTCAACCAAAATCTATGTGTGTTACTTGGAATTGGAAAATCAAGACAACGCCTGTAACCGTCACAAGATCAACGCCTGATGCAACCTGGCAACACAGGATTATCTCCGTGTCTTTGCAGCAGATCCTAGCAAACCTAAAACGAGGAAATTGTGGGATGTGACACGTGGCAAATATATGGAAGTTGTCTTGTCCCCATCGGAATAATATTTATTTCCTGCAAGACAGATTCAACCGTCTGTGGGTCCCACCTTACAAAAACATATTCTCTTGAGTTGAGTCTTTATTTCTGCTTTCCACTGATGGATGCGTGGACTGGTACCCTTTCCACAAATCCTTTATTTCTTTATAAGCAGAATACTAAACGCTATAAATTCAATTTTAAATTTATTAATTATACAAATTTTAAATCCTAAATTTTATTTTATATAAAGTTATGTTTTTTTCTTCGCATTGTATATTTGTATCTATCAAAAAAAAGTACTTTTTCAAAATTTAGAATATATGTGTTTTTTAGTTTATAATAACTTTTAAAGGCATAATGAATAATCTTTTGGTGCTTCAACCTCTATATATATATATACACATACAGCTTTCTCCTGTCACCATTCCAGAATTAATTCTTCACTTTCCTTAAAGGTTCAGCAGTTACCCCAATATGAAAGGGTATCATCTAACCAAGTAAGATACCTGGGGAACTACCTGTCCAAGCTTGAACCTGCCTATATGATGGAATGGATAACAACTTTATAGTGAAGTGAAATATTGGAGGACATCTTCAAATTAAATCAAAATGCCAGTGTCGACCTTGGAAAGAAGATAAACAGATGATAAAGAAAGGGAATAGGGAGCATGACAAGATGGGTTACTTGCGGATTAATTTCACCACCTTTTAATTTCTTAACCATAAAATGGCCATTGGATATTACAAGATAAAAATTGGCCACTGCTCTCTACTTTTTCTACATCAAAAGACCTACTCTTTAAAGAATGGCTAAGAGCCGAAGCTGACAACTTTATTAACCACTTACTGACCTCTCGTAAAATGATCAGAAAACAAAACATCATAATCTGTCTTTTCAAAAAATGGCATGGTGTCATTGTCTTTGGTTAGCTAAATAAATAACACACAATATTGATGGAGGGAGAGTGCATTCGTTGTTTCATTGACCGTCAACGCTTAATTTAGTTCATAATTATGTTTGATTTGATAAATAAGTGACACCAATAGTTTATGTTTTGAATGGAAAGAGATCAAAAGAAAGAATCTTACAAAATCACCAGGGCAGGCCATATCAGAAATGATACAGGACCTGCACTGCACTGCACCACACCACTCTGCATACAACCAAAGTTGAGTAGAAAACAGAAGATGAGGATTTCCCTTATCCTGAGCAAAGGGAACAGATCCTCGCTTTCTGTTTCCCCTATTCAATGAGGTGCTCTGGTACTTGAACAAATGTTTCTCATCTTTGTTTTTCAAAGAAAAACGAAAAGCGTTTCAGAGACTTTGTCCCTCTCTCTCTTTTTCAGGGATCTTGTCTGTGACTCACATTATTGTTTCACTGACCACCTAAAAAAATACACATGTTTCTCAGGAAAACAAAAACTGATTCTGTTTGTATTCCCAGACAGACAAGTGGGAACAGCCTCTGATTCTACCTTATCCGGCCTGCCCACTCCCAAACAAAAGTTTCTGCCCTATCAATACTTGTTGTGTCATCAAATCAATTCCAGACGGCCACAACAAGAATTGGCTCCAAGCGACACCCGTAGACTTTACTTTTATTACGACAAACATTTAATATTAGTGACATTTTGTTTTTTTGTTACAACGAAGAGAAACCAAAACTACCTCATAAAAGAAATATCACAGGCATCAATTTATACAATCAAGAAGGGAGTGTCAGGAATATCTTCCCAAATCTGAAAATTAGAAGCAATGCTATGACCCAATTTAGCCAAACAATCGGCTGCAAAATTACCTTCCCGAAGCACATGTTTAATAGAGCAACTTCAAGTCCTAGCAAGTAAGGCTTGAATATCCACAACCAATACAGACAGAGGATGTGAAAAGATAATACCACAAGTCACCATCCGCACTGCCTCCATGTTATCAGATTCTACAATGACTTGTCGAAAACCGTGATTTCACGCAAAATTTAAACCATCTCGAATAGACCATAACTTTCCCACCAAGATCGTTGAAACACCAATTCGAAACGAGTATCTCTTGAGCCAACGCTCAAATGAATCACACAACAAACCTTCACCACTAGTCAGTCCTAGATTAACAATAGATCTGCCGTCACAATTCAACTTCACCCAATCAGATGGCAGCGCAGTCCAGCCAATCCAACGTCGTACCCTATGAAGCTTCGGTGCTGAAACAGAAGTCAAGGACACATCCATTGTCACTTTAAAGACACAACCATTCAAAATTTGTAAGGAAAGAAACTCCTTTTAAAAAATCAACAGATTCCAAGCTTTCCACAACCACCAAATACCTGCCAGAAACTAATGTGCCTAGGCAAACCCAAAAGGACCCACAGTAGGAGCATGTAGATTCAGAACTAACCAATCAATCAAGTTATTTGCAGTAAAAAAAATGAACAGGAACATCCCACTGCTGCCACCATGCAACCGCACAACTATAATTACGCAACAAATGCAAAGGAGACTCAGCATATCAAATACACACCCCACACAAATTAGAAGTAGCCAAACCTCGTGCGAACCGCAAAGAATTTGTCGAAAGACATGAGTGCCCAAGTAATCACAAGAAATTTTTAAATTTCGGTGGACCCGCCACCTTCCACAACCAAGAAAAGTAAGACGGAACAGAAACATTAGACACCTCTTCCAAAAGAAGTGCTTTATATGCTGCTCGAACCAAATACGCGCCATTTGGGGAAAAACTCCACGACATATTATCTTGCACCGAAGTAAACAAAGGCAAAGGAATTGCCCGAATAACCTCCCTGAGATGATCCAGAATGGTAGAACGTTAGCCCGAAAAATCTTAAGAACCATCAGTAATTATATGCGGTACCCGAAAATGTTCTTACCCTACTGACAGGCCATCCATATGATCCACCAAAGGACCTCCCGGGCACCAATTATCAAACCAAAGACTAATTTGTGAACCATCACCAACCCTCCAAACCGAAAGAGGAAACAATAAATCAAAACTCTTAATTATCCCTTTCCATAAACTGGAATCCGAACCCTTAGCAACAAATGGAATAAAACCCCATTACAATATTTACAACGTAACATCTCCACCCACAACTTAGAATCATTCAAAAATAGCTCCCAACCCAACTTACCCAACAAAGCAACATTCATCAATCTAGAACTTTTGAAGTCAAGACCCCCATATCTCTTTGGCCGAATAAGCCAATGCTAACCAACCAAATGCATTTTACGTCTACCTGGCGAGAAACCCCAATAAAAATCACGAGCCAAACGATCTAAATTACCACAAATAGAGGAAGGTAACCAGACCGTTTGCATCGTGTAAATTGGTAATGAAGAAATAGAAGACTTAATAAGCACTTCTTTCCCAGCGGGACTCGAAAATTTAGAGCACCAACTAGTCAGCCTAGTCCCAATCGAACTCACAATAATCCGATAATGAGCAATAGAAGCACGACCATGTAATAGCAGAACTATAATTTGCCCTTGCGTACCTATTAACTGAGGCTTAAAAATGTTCAGCCCATTTACGCTCCACAAATCAAATAACTTTGATTTGTAGCCAAATTCGGGTGGTTCTGCAATTGTTGCTTCCAATCATAAATTTCTTCCTTTGTGCTGTCAATAAAGAACCAAACACGCATAGAACAGGGATTCGTGTGGAACATTAACATAATTTGTGGGTTAGTGGTATATCTCACGTTTAATTGACTTGCTAGATTAGTACTGGCTAGCATTAAAGGGTATGTATGGTTGGACTACTTCACTAGCCTTCAACTTATTTTTGTAAAAGGGAAACGAGACGAAAAGCGTCTGAACTGAATACGTGTTTCGACAACACGTTTACAATGCCGCACCGTATTTAATTTAAATAGACTCAACGTCCCATTACATTCAATGGAAATTCTTGGTAACTCCTCTTAATTGGTTACATGGTCAATAATAATCAAGGAAGGCGGAAGTGTAGCTAGCTTTTAATAGAGAAAGTTGGTGCCTTACAAACCTACTCATTCTGAGACTAGCTCGATTCGGTCCCACTCCATGTTGCTGTAGGTGTAGGGAGAAAAAAGTTGGGTAGCTTTATGTTAGAGAAAAGGATGGAAGTTGAAAGTGGGTTTTGCTTTCTCTAATTATTGCCGTTTTAGTACTGCGCATAGCCCATGAGACTCAAGTGAGCAGGATTCCTGCCTACAATTAAGAATAGAAATCCCCATGAAATCAAATTATCCATTTTCAATCTTTGCAACAAGACGAAATTTAATCAAATAAAACATTAAAATGAAAAGCCAAGAAGCTTACTTTGGAACAAGAACTGTTTTTGTACATTAAGCTCTGGTCATAAAAATTTCAGGGGAAGTACACAGTTGAAGTGGGATACAGCGAAAACATTAGAAGATGGGTTAATCACTTTTTCCTAAGATAAGATGATCACAAAAACAGTTCTTTTGAGCCTCCATCAAAATCTAAATCTAAATCTACCAATTGAGAACAATACGACAAATCAAGTAGTTCCTCAATCATGCATTTTTTAACCTCAATTCTTTTTGCCCCATTGCTTGTGACCAGGAACCCATTTTGGACACTTGGGACTGAAATAGCTTGACACAACCCTGGAGTTCAAGAGCTCCACAATTGGTGCAAACTTCACACATCTTGGAGTCTTGTACTGGTTTATTGATGCCCCTAAGCTAATGGCATAGTCCATGAGCTTGTCAAATGTCCCTGGTTCAACGATTTTGACCTCAAGTGGCCCAATGGACTTGTCACAGACACGCCCTTGGCGATACACACTGTTAAGCGACTCTTCAATGGTCAAGCAACAATCTTCGAAAACTGAGGGAGGAATTGGGGTTGACCCATTGATAGTAAGTTCCCAAAATAGCACATAATGGCCTGGAATTGTTGTGGTCTCTGCATAGCTGGTGTACTCTACCAGTGTTGCATCAAACGGAACCAAATGGTTCACAGCATTCTTGACTGCATTTTGTAGCTCAACCTCGTCAGTTTTGTCTGAATCAATACTCAAAACCACATTTTTCCTGCATATGAACTTGAACTGTGGTGCTTTATTCTCGAATCCAACCACTTGCAGCACATCACCAACTCTATAGCGGTACAGGCCTGCAATACCAAATTACCGATAGTTATTTCAAGTAAAACTACAGCTAGCTAGGTGAAAAGTTAAAAAACTGAGGAGCGTTGAATATGAGGTAAATATGCACACCAGCATAAGTGGTAACGACGACCTCGTACTCTTGACCAAGTTTGACGTCAGCGAGATCAACAAGCTCCTGTTGCTTCTTCTCATTAAGTGATTTTGGGATGGAAATTGAGTTAGTGAGTCCATAGTTTCTGTGGACAGGCAAGAACTCGAAATAGGCCATGGTAGGAATGAGGGTATAGGACACTTCGCTAGGCTTGCAAAGAGGATTGAGGTTGACTCCAAAATAGCACTCAGAGGAGGCATACATAGTGCAAACTAAAGGCAGGCCATTGCTATAGTAATCAAGGATTGGAATATATTGTGACATGGTCCCAGTCACAATAACATCCACATACTTTGTGTTAGGCCAGAGTCTCGCTATGATCCCTCGCCAACAATCTTTACTACATTCAGCCTCAATAAAATCAGCAAGTTGTGGATCAGGCTTAAGAAATCTAATAACAGCTTCTCTCACAGAAGGATCGGTGATTTGGGAGTCAATTGTACCCGTTCTAATGTCAAAGCAGAGAAGTTTCCAATGCTTTTCCAGAAACCGAATTGCCCTAATGAAACCTGAAGCGAAAACAGCACCAACACGGAGGACTTCTTTGTGTTGGCAAAGGCCACAGAGCAATTGGGAGTACATGGACTGGTAGGAGTCAGGGCAAAGAATGGTTTCGTTCGGGCTAGTGTAGTTAGTGTAAGGGTCATAAGGTCTTTCCTTGAAATGAGGGCTTTTATAGTAGCTGGTGAGGACTGGTCTAGCCAGAAGGCCACCAGGAGTCTTAGCCTCAGATTTAATGAACAAAAAGTACATTCCTTTGCCTTTTTCTAATCCAGGTAGAAACTGGCTCATAACAGGCATCAGTAGGCTATAGAGCAGTGACCTCCTTCCCAGTTCCTCTTCAATTGTTGGCATCAATTTTCTCTCCCCTCCTGATGTCCCGGAGCTGAAATATTAACAGCCCATTTAGTGAAAATATCCACGAACAGTAGTAAAAAAGAAGAACTCAAAAATGAGGCAGACATTGGAAGTTATCCCCTTTTAAAACAAATTAAATGGAGGAAACCATAAACAAGAATAGACAGTAGACAACGTAAAATAGCCCATAGTGCACGAAATTTAAAATGACCCAACAGGTCAGACAAAGTAGAAAACCATTCATAAAAAAAGAAAAAACAAAACTACAAGCAAAGAAACAGAGTTTCATAAACCAAAAGGACGCAAACTTCACCTTGTTAGAAACTCAGAGATGGGCTGAGAGCAAAGGATTGGAGAGGTGTCGCCATTGGCAATACGGTTGATGTCAGAGTGGATGTCTTCATAAGTGACCACAGGCAAGAGTTTCTTGAAAGTTTCACGGTCAGTGCGGCCATGAAGGTCGTGTCTTTGCAAGTACTCAACATGAGCATTCCGAGACAGGATTTCCTCAAGAACCTTTCTTTGAACCTCATCAGCGTTACAAGTAACTTCTTCAATGAACTGGAGAACCTTCTTGTTCATGTCAGAAACCACATCGTCATTATCTGTGGGTTTCGATGTGTCTTTTGGTGCCTCAGGCATGTTTTTGGAAGTTTGGAAAATTGAATCGAGAGAGATTGATCTGCTTTAGAGAAAGATGGTAGTTTTTGTGTGAGGAAAATAAGGATACAAGTGAGCCATCTTGTAAAGTTAACAAATCAATCAATCAATTTAAGTGAAAGTTCTTAATTAATTAATTAATCCAATAACTTGAATTTATACATGATTGCAATTAGTATCTAAGGAACTTTTTATAGTTAATCAATATATGAAGATCATATTAGGACACGTATTCCACTCACTCTCTATCCAAATCTTCTCACCTTTTCTGAATTTTTTCGTAACATGATATCCATTTCGATTATTTATTTACGTTACCTAATAAATTTGAAGTTTTAAGTAACTTTATATTATAATGTAGGTTTAAGGAATACAAAAGTATCATATAAATATAAGATAAAAGGTATATGATTCTTTTATAGTTCAATTAATTAGACTTGGACTGAACCAGGCTGTGACTATTTCTAACTATGTGACTAAAATTTTAACAAATTTGGGGTTTTTTTATATTTGAAAATACAGGCTTGAAGGCTCTTTTTCTTTAAGGCTTTGAAATTACTTAGCTGATCTAGGGCTAAGGCACTGCAGATATAACAACTACATGTAAAGTGACATATGAAACCGTTGCTTGATAAACATCAAATTGAGAGCGATGGAAGGGAAAGATTGAATTTTGAAATTGGTAGTGGAAGTTCGTTTTCTGGTTTTCATGGTGATTATAGAAATATTGAAGGTGGCAGTGTTAGTGGTGGTGGTGGTGGTAGTGGTACTGGTAGTGTTCCATCTCAGGATCATAAAGAATTTGATGTGAGAAAGAAAAGAAGGCAGGTGACTAGTTTCTTTGCACCACAAACAACTCCTGAAGCCCAACCTTCAATTCGTAGTGTAATGCAATCAAGAGATGCGGCTTACAATGTCGATATAGAAGTAACTAGATGGTGGTATGATACAAGTTCATCATTCAATGCTTCTCAGTCTTATTATTATCAACCTATGATGGATGCAATAACCTCTTACAGTCCAGAATACAAAGGGCTATCGATTGATGGCTTGAGATAAACTTTTGAATTATGTTCTTTCTGAAATTAGAAATTATTTGGCTGAAAGAATAGTGAATTGAGTTACTTATGAATGTTCAATTATGTGTGATGGTTGGACAAATAAGAGACAAGAGCCTATTATAAATTTTTTGGTTTATTCTTCAAATAGGTCTATATTTTTGAAATCTATTGATACATCTAGCCATATTAGAAATGCTGAGACTTTATTTGGGATATTTGATGAAGTTGTGAATGAAGTAGGGGTGGAAAATATTGTTTCAGTTTATTACTGACAATGATTCCGCTTATAAAGCGGCAGGAAAAAGGTTGCAAAATACCTATAATTTATTTTTTTGGACTCTTTATGTTGCACATTATATTGACTTAATCATGGAAAATATAGGAGATCCTAGGTATTTTCCTATTATTAATGAGACTACGTAGAAGGCTAAAAATATGACAAAATTTATTTATAATTGTACATGAGTTTTGAATTTGATGAGAAGAAAATTTATCAATGGTAGGAATTTGTGTCACCCTGCTGTGACAAGATTTGCAACAAATTTCTTATCACTTTAGTTTTTTGTTTCGATGGACAAGGAGTTAAGGCAAATGTTTACAAGTAATAAGTAGGTTGTATATCAATATGCTAGGTCTAATGCTGAAGTAAAGGTTTGTAATATTATACTGTAAGATAGAGAATTTTGATCGCAATGTCAATTTGTTATCCGAGTTTGTGAGCCTTTGGTGAGAGTGCTTCACTTAACTAATAGTGAAGAAAAGCCAACAATGAGTTATATTTTTGATGCTATGGAGAGAGTGACGGAAGCAATCAAAGCCAATATGAAAAATAAGCCTTCTTTATACACACCTTATCTTTCAATCATTAATGAGAGAAGAAAAAGACAACTTTCTTCTCCATTACTTACAGCTGGGGCATTTTTTAATCCTAGTGTGTATTTTAGACTAGATCTTTCAAAGCAAGCTGAAGTTCATAGAGGAATGCTTTTAACAATTACAACAATTGTTAGAATTGACGCGATGCAAGATCTTTTAAGCTCAAAAATGGAGCTTTACAAGTTATCTTATGGGTAACCTCCCTGAATTCTTCAAGATGTAGTTTAACAACCTTACCTTCTGGTAATTTATGTGAGTATAGCTTGGACTTAGCGTATAAACGATTTGCTGGACTCTTTGTCATGAGAAGTTATTCAAGCTTCAACCATAAACCAGTAGCGGTTGTCTCCTTACTTCTTACAGAATCTCTGTCGACAAGCACAGCTGAATTGAGTGAGTGCCTTCAAATTCTTCCCCTCCTTCTCTAGGTCTAAACTAAACATCTTTTCCACTCCAAGTAGTGTCCCATCTAAATCAAGACTAATAAGTATTGCTTTCATCTTGATTTGCCACAGAAAACTTTGTGCTATACTTGAATGATGGAATATCTAACCTTGTTGATGTTGATGCGGTCATTTCTCTGATACCAACTTGTTATGATGGCTACAGCCAAAAGGAATTATATCGACAAAGAAAGCACATAGAAAACAACACCAAATAACACCCAATGGAAGCAAGGATTTTAAATGCAAGCACAAAGTAAAAGGGACATAGGAACTTACAAGAAAAACCCCAACATGGAGAAAAATCTCAGGAGGCAAGCTAAAAAAATCTTTAAAGTAGGAGTACAAAAGCTCTTTTACAAATAGGGTGGCTAAACACTTGTATTATTAGCCTCCACCAAGTAGTAACTTATCTTCTAAAAGCCACCACTAGACTCCTTATATAAGAGTTAAAGACAAAAGGCTTATATAGTTATATTATCTAGCCAATATGGGACAAAGACTATATATATAAGAGACCAAAGACTTAAAGCCTATTTCCACAAACAATGTAGGATGAAAGCTAATGTACAAATTTAAGTTAAATGTAACATTATATAAATGACATTTAATTAATACACATAAACTTGAACTTATTCCATCATTATTTTTTAGCAAATATATGGAAGAGAATTTTTCTGAAAATAAAAAGATTATAATTTTTTTCAAAAAGTTTA
>JAOTAZ010000005.1:22755827-22767602 GCA_025629785.1 Erythroxylum oxycarpum
TTTAGCAAAAAAATTAAATTTTAATCAAAAATATTTTTTTAGATTTTTTGTTGATAAAATATTAAACGATAAATTTAATCAATTATCAAACTAATTCTTTTAATAAGTAAATTCAAATACTATATTAAATTCTAAAAGGAAAGGAACCAAGGCTTATAGAAACATCTAAACAAGGAATCATAAAATGTTTTTTGAGCATTAGTGATAAGAGTAAAGTTTAATTTGCCTAATACTATTAAATTTCTCTCTCTTGGAGATTCTTATTATGAGATTGACTTAGATGATTAGTTCATACACTACAAGAAAAATTGGTTTTAGCAAAAAATATTATCGACAGAAAATAAAGATTTTTCATTGGCAAATTTTTTTTGGTGACGAAAAGAGTCGTCGAAGAAGCAACCGTAGGTAAAATTTAGCTACGAATATTTCAAATTCGTCCCAAATTTAGGGACAAACTTTCTGACGGTAAATTTAGGAACAAAATTTTGTAATTCCCTCAAGAAATTTAGCCACAGAACACTATAATTCCATCAACAAATTTAGCGACCATAAGTTGTTTGCCTGTCAGTAAATTTACCTAAGGAATATTCTTATTATGTCAGTAAATTTTTCGATAGAACTACAATATTATTTTGGTAAATTTCTAGGCAGAATTACAATATTCTGTTGGTAATTTTTTAGACAGAATTACAATATTCCGTTTTTAATTTATGTATGGAATATATCATTCCGTCGGTAATATACCAATAGAATTAACAATCCGTAATTATGTCGAAAAAATTTACCTATGATAATTTTAACCATCATTTCTCACTTCCTTGTCGAGTTTTCTGTTGATAATATTTTGATTTTTTTTACATTTAATTTCTCTAAACCATAGGTTGATCGATAATATAAAGTAAAAATTTTCTTGATCGTTAAAATATAATAAAAATTAAAATGTACAATAATAAATATCTTGAAAATAAATGTAAATTAAGAATTCATAGAAACTACTTAAGTGTAGCAAAATATCTACATTCACTTATCCATCTAAGCTATGCAATTGGTGAAGCGGATGCTTTGAGTGCTGCGATGAGATGTTGCCCCTCCCCTTCAACTCATCCATCTCATTACGGAGCTAGGTTATGTATTTCATTGACTATTGCAATTAAATTGCTAGCCTCTCTATTATACTCTCAAGTTGAATGAACTTTTCATTTAATGCGGACCTCCTACTAGATCCAGCTGTACTGGATGTGGAGGATTGCGAATAACACGTGTTTAAAAATGATCATAACCCAAAAAATTTTCTATTAAGTCAAAATGACTTCATGATTAATAATTTTGATGAAAATCAAATAATAATAATATTAGAAAGTGAGACGAAGGCGGAGACAAAAATGAGTTGAAGCGGAAGCGAAAAAATGAGACAAAGCGAAAGCAGAAAATGAGAGGATAAAAAATGAGACAAAGCAAAAAATGAGACGGAAGAAAAATGAGACGAATCGGAAGCAGAAAATGAAACAATAGAAAATGAGATGAAGCTGAAGCTGAAAAGTAAGATGATAGAAAATGAGACGAAGCAGAAGCGGAAAAGTAAGACTATAGAAAATGAGACGAAGCGGAAGCGAAAAATGAGACCATAGAAAATAAGACGATGTTGAAGCTAAAAAATGAGACGAAGACCCGATATCACGTCGGATGAATAATCAGTTTGAGTGAGTTACAGAACTCAACTGAATAACTGTTTATTTAAAGATCAAGAAACAAGAAGAAAGAAGCGATTATCAAGAAGCAGTTGAAGACGAAGGCTATAAATGCGAGTCGAAATCAAAGATTGATAAAGTTAGTGATTTTGAAAATTTTAAAGATACACTGTATTCATTCTACTAAACTCTAGAGCTATTATTCTTTATAATAAAGCTCGCAACATATTTTTGTAACAAAGAAGAAAAGTTGAGAGCCTGAAGAGGCAATGTGCGAAAAACAATACTTGCTGAAATAGACTTGAAGAGGCTCGGTGAAAAGAATACTTGTATTTTTTAGAAGTATAGTGAAATCTCAGAAAGGATTATGAGGACTAGACGTAGCCCGCGGTTTGGGGTGAACCAGGATAAAATTATTGTGTCAAATTCTACTCTCTTACTCTCAACTTTTAATTTCTATTGTATTATATAAGTACTTAGAAGTGAATTGCAATACTTCGTGATAATTTTACCTAATATTATTTTAGAAAGCAAGTTTTAAAAAAAATTTTAAAAAGGGGATTGTTTTCAAAAGAATACACAATTCAACCCCCTTTTCTTGTGCATATTGTATATCGAACTTAAATTCTATACTTACGTGTGATTTACTTCAATTGGTATCAAAGCTTGGTGTCCAAGAACCACCGTCACAAAGTATGGATAAAGATCTATGGCAGAATCACACGTATATCTAGTTAAAGGCGCCTCTGTCACTAGACCACCTGCATTCAATGGTGAAGATTACCATTATTGAAAAGACAGTATGCGACTCTTCATTGAATCTACTTATATTGATCTTTGGGATATTATAGAGAATGGACCGTACACACCAGTAGATGAAGAAGGAAATGTTATTCCACGAATTAAATGGACAGCAAATCAAAAAGCGAGATTCCAGCTAAATTCAAAGGCCCAAATACTTTTTAAGTTGTGCCCTAAGCAAAAGAGAGTATGAAAAAGTTCATAGATGCGACACTATGAAGGAAATATGGGATATGCTATCCATCGTACACGAAGGCACCAATCAATTAAAGGAATCCAAGATAAGCATTCTTGTACATAGTATGAGCTGTTTAAGATGAAGGACGAAGAGTCTATCGATAAGATGTTTAGACGATTCCAATCCATCGTCAATGGACTTAAAGTTCTCGACAGAACTTATGACAATCAAGATCACATTCGAAAGATTCTCAAAAGTCTACCGAAAAGATGGAGACTAAAAGTCACCGCGGTATAAGAAGCCAAGGACTTGAGCGTGTTGAAGCTTGATGAATTGCTTGGATCCTTAAAGATACATGAAGTGGAATTCGATGTAGAAGATAAAACTAGATGGGATAAATATATAGCATTGAAAGCCGGAGAAAAGAACCCCAAGATTCCAAGGAAGAGGAGTTCATCGACGAAAGCATTGAAGATCGAGGAAGTAAAAAATGACAACTCTAGTGAATCAGATCAAGATTCATGCAACGAAGATGATGAATTATCCTTTATCTCAAGGAAGATTAGATGCATGTGGAAGATAAATGCAAAAGGAAACAAAGATTTCTCCTTTAAGAAGAATAGCAAAGATGAGGGCAAAAATGAGAAGACATCTGTTATCTGCTATGAATGCAATAAGCCTGGACACTACAAGTCCGAATGTCCATTACTAAAAAGAAAACCTAAGAAGATTAGAGAAAGTAAGAAGACCATGATGGCAACTTGTGAAGATCTGGATTCATCTGGATCAGATACTAACTTAGAGGCATTAGTACAAACCAACATTTGCCTAGTAGCTGAAAAAGAAAGTGATGAGGAGGTAACCTCAAAATTTAGTGAATTACAAGATGCATATTTAGAACTACTAGAAGATTCTCATGTGATGCTTATGAAGTATAAGTTTCTAAAGAAAAATTACGTAGAAAACTTTAAGAACACGCAAGTATTAGAGAAGAAAAATGTCTACTTAAAGAAACAAGTAGACGATTTGAAGAAAAAGGCAGTTGTAGATATATCTAAAAGATCAACCAGCTAAAACAAAGAATTAACACTCTTTCAGCTGATTTATCAACATTAACATAGAGTATAAGAAAAATGAATGACATTTTAGGAAGATACAGACATCCTAATAATAAAGCTGGATTATGGTTTGCTAAAAACAATAATCAGCACAATAAGAATTTCGTTCCTTACCGGAAGAAATTTCGTCAGCCTCACTATCATCATTCTCTGAATCATG
This sequence comes from Erythroxylum oxycarpum, assembly GCA_025629785.1. Classification (NCBI taxonomy): domain Eukaryota; kingdom Viridiplantae; phylum Streptophyta; class Magnoliopsida; order Malpighiales; family Erythroxylaceae; genus Erythroxylum; species Erythroxylum oxycarpum. Next base: position 22,759,773 of record JAOTAZ010000005.1, read on the forward strand.
TTAAGACTAACCCCAAAGGACCCAAGAAAATCTGGGTACCTAAGAAACATATAATATCTCCTGAAGATATACTTCTTTGGAAAAAGCAGCCAACATCAATGGTATTTGGACAATGGATGCTCGCGGCATATGACGGGAAGAAGGTCTATGTTCCTAGATCTTCAATATAAGAAGGGAAGATCGGTAACTTTTGGAGACAACCACAAGGGAAAAATAATTGGAAGTAAAATTGGTAAAGAATCTTTTGCATCTATTGGTAATGTTCTGCTAGTTGATCGTTTAAAACACAACTTGATTAGTGTCAGTCAATTATGTGATTTTGGTTTTGAAGTGTCCTTCAATTAAAATTCGTGTGTAGTCAAAAACAAGGACGGTTCCATATTCTTTTCTACCAAAAGACGAAACAATCTTTACAAAATCAATTTAGAAGATTTACAAAGTCAAAATATTTTCTTGTTTTATATCAACTGATCAAGAAAAACTGATTTGGCATAAAAAGCTAGGTCATATTAGTTTTAAGCACATTTCTAATTTGATAAAACATGATTTCGTAAGAGGATTACCAAAAACTAGTTTTAATAAGGATTTCTTTTGTGAAAGTTGTCATAAAGGAAAACAGGTTAAAACAACTTTTTCTTCTAAAAATATTGTAACTTCATCTAGAAGTATGGTCTAGAGTTGTTACATATGGATTTATTTGGTCCAACTAGGACACTAAGTCTTGGAGAAAAGAAGTATGGTCTCGTAGTTGTTGATGACTTCACTAGATTTTGTTGGATATTATTCTTATCAAATAAGGACGAGTCTTTTAAGTGTTTTAAAGTGCTTTCCAAAAAGTTACAGAATGAAAAAGGAATTTTTATTGCCAGTATTAGAAGTGATCATGTTAGTGAGTTTGAGAATGAGAAATTCAGAATATTTTGTGAGGAGAATGGAATTTTCCAGAATTTCTCTGCTTTTAAAACTCCACAGCAAAATGGAGTTGTAGAAAGGAAGAACATGACGATTAAGGAAATGGTAAGGACTATGCTATGTGAAATGAATCTTCCTAAGTATTTCTGGGTAGAAGCTGTGAATACAACTTGTTATATTCAAAATAGAATATTAATGCGACCTATGTTGAAGAAAACTCCATACGAGTTATGGAATGGCAGGAAGCTTACTATATCCTACTTCCATCCATTTGGTTGCAAGTGTTCTATATTGAATGCAAAGGAAACTCTGGATAAATTCGATTCTGGGACTTATTCGGGAATTTTTCTAGGCTATTCATTATCTTCGAAAGCTTATAGGGTTTACAATCTTACTTCTAAGAATGTTGAGGAGCCTATTCATGTTAAGTTTGATGATAGTTCTCAACCAAGTAAGAAAGATGATACTGATAATGAAACTCTATCAGTACCCTTGGTTGATAGTGAAGATGTGTCACCATCAGATACTCCTTTAGACAAAGTTAAAGATATTCCTGAAATGCTTGATCTGAAAAGGAATTGGAGATATAAGAGTTCTCATCCAGAAGAATTGATTATATGAGAGACCTCAGAAGGTGTGAGAATTATGTCCAAATTCAAAAGAGAAACCAATGTTGCTTTTATCTCTGAAATAGAGCCTAAGAAAATTGATGAAGCTCTTCAAGATGAAGCTCGGAATTTAGCTATGCAAGAGGAGCTGAACTAGTTTACTAGGAATAAAGTTTGGTCTTTATTGCCCAGACCCTCTAAAAAGTCCATTATAGGAATTAGATGAGTTTTTAAGAACAAACTAGAAGAATCAGGTAGAGTAAGTCGTAACAAAGCGAGATTAGTAGCACAATGCTATAATCAATAGGAAGGAATAGACTACAATGAGACTTATGCTCCTGTAGCAAGATTAGAAGCTACTAGGATTTTCCTTGCATATGCTATCTGTCATGATATACAACTATTTCAAATGGATGTGAAAAATGCATTTCTGAATGGCTTTATAGTTGAAGAAGTTTATGTAAATCAACCTCCTGGTTTCGAGGATGTTAAGAAATCATACCATGCCTATAAACTTCATAAAGCTTTGTATGGATTGAAACAAGCTCCTCAAGCTTGGTATGATCATCTAATTTCTTTTCTAATTGAGAATGGTTTTAGTAGAGGTCATGTAGATAAGACATTATTTAGAAAATGCATTAAGAATGATTTCATCATAGTTTAAATTTATGTTGATGATATTATCTTTGGTGCAACGTCTAAAAAGCTATGTACTAGTTTTGAGAGTTTGATGAAGAATGAATTTGAGATGAGCATGATGGGTGAATTAAAATTCTTTCTTGGGTTACAAGTGAAGCAAACCGAAGAAAAGATTTTTATTTATCAACAAAAATAAATAAAAGAACTGTTAGTTAAGTATGGAATGGAAAAAGTGAAACCTATGTCAAATCCTATGCATCCTTCAAACCTTTTATCTAAGGATGAAGCTGGTAATAAGGTTGATCAAACCCTTTATAAAGGAATCATTGGTTTTTTACTTTCCCTTACAGTAAACAAACTTGATATTTTGTTTAGTGCTTGTTTGTGTGAAAGATTTTAAGCAGATCGTAGAGAATCTCACTATATAATTTTCAAAAGAATTTTGAGGTATCTAGGAGGATCTACTAATCTTTGCTTAATATATGAGAAAGGTAAGATTTCAGGTTAATTGGCTATTGTGATGCTGATTACGCTGGAGACAAGATTGATAGAAAGAGTATGAGTGGAGGATATCACTTTCTTGGCCGCAACCTAGTTTCCTGGTCAAGTAAGAGGTAAAGCTCAATTGCTCTATCCACTGCAGAAGTTGAATATATATTAGACGCAAGTTGTTGCTCACAGACATTATAGATCAAGTACTAGTTAGAAGATTATTCAATACAAGAAGAACAAATCCTAATCTTCTGTGACAACACAAGCGTTATCAACCTATTGAAGAATCCAATACAACACTTGAGGGTAAAGCATATTGAATTTAGACATCATTTCCTACGAGACTATGTATAGAAGAAGATCATCAATCTACAATTTGTTGAGATGAATTATCAATGGTCAGATATCTTCACTAAGCCAATGAGTGAAGAAAGATTCAAAGAAATAAGATGAAACTTGAATATCAATCGTCTGACATGTCATGACCCAGTTGATCTTTTTAGTTAAGAAGATTAAAAGGCATAAGATTTCAAGGTAATAGTAACAGTAAGTTACAGACGGTAACTTCTTTCTTTAGAAAGTTTTGGAGGGAAATCTTCTCAAAGCCTTAAGAATATCACCTATTCTAGAACACTCTTGAGATACCCTAAAATCAACTTTTGAAAGAACTTTTAACACAAGGCTTCATTGCTCTGTATTTGATATAAAGTTCTCTTTGCTCACACTCTCAACTTTGGAAACTAACATCACCTCCTTGAGAAGCACATTTGTGTGTTTAGATTTTTTTTGTTGACTACAGATAAAAATGGAGCAATCAATGACTTATGGAAGACACGTGGATTTTAGTTCCTTGAAGAACAACCAAATGGACATCGAACCATAGATTGATGCAGCTACTTGGAAAAACTTCTTTTAGGTTCGTGAGAAAGTTTACTTGAATGAAGTATATAAGTTCTGGAAGAATGCAAAGATAGTTGAAGATACTTTAGTATCAGTGGTGGATAGATTGTCGGTCATAGAAACACTGGAGTCATTTGAGAAGACTACTGAGTATCCATGTGTTGGAGTAAAGGGCGCTCATAAAACAAGATGGATGACTCAAGCTAGTGTAGAGAAGGCACACATCAATCGACAACTCTATGGATGTAGTGACCCAAAGGAGAAGAAGGCCTCAAGTCTTGTGCCGAAGGCTAGGGTTCTACATGCACTACTCTACTATTGTGTTCTACCAAGAATAAGATCGAAGAATTTGGTGATGATGAGAGATGAGCAATGTCTGTTCCATTTGCTCAACCACCCGCCCATAGATCTTACACACCTAATCCTCAATTATGTGGTAAAGTGGAAGAAAGACTCTAATGCCTTATCGTATGGTATGCTACTGACTAGAATCTTCAAAGATTTTGGAATTTTTCTTGAGAGAGGAAACAGAATGAAAATGAACATTAAAAGCGTCATTAACGCGACAACTATTAGTAAAATGGGCTTAAAGAGTCAGGAAAAGGAAGATACAAATTCTATGGCAAAAGCAAGGATTGAGGGGGAGCGTGTTGTCAAATGTAGTTTGAGTGAAAAGGTATCTCCCACAAGGAAAACAAAATCTCAATTCGCTGGAAGAATGTCTATAGAAGAAAAGAAGAAACCATCAGATGAATTAATGAAAGTTAAGACGATTTCTCAAACAAAAGAAAGCCAGGTGCAATAGTCTGAAAGACAAGTGTCTCTGAAGAGAAAGAGAAAGGGGGAGACACTTCATTCAGAAAAATCCAAACAACGAAGACTATTAACCCTGCATCAATAAGAGCAAAAGAAAGGGAAAGGTCTGACTCATGGTGGAGATTCAGGAAAGAAAGTACCACAAGCAATTAGATCTTTAGTCTCAATTTTGTAAGAGGATCCAACAAAATTGATTAAAAAAACAGAAATTAAGAGGAAGTTGTTGCTTGAGAGAAAGAAACCTCAACCTTAACAAAAAACCCCTCCTAGGCCACTAGAAGAAAGTAAGAAGTAGAAAACCAGTCAGAAAAAGAGTACTCCAACTGATGTTCAACAAATGAAAAAGTCAGTTGAACACAGTGGAACACAAGTTAATCCTTCTCAACCAATGAGAAAAGAGGATTTGAAACTGAAGATGATTGAAAAAGTTGAACCTGTAAGGAGTAGAAGCTCAATAATCATAAGAGAACCCTTAAGAAGGCTAGTTAAGGTACAATTCGAACCAATATTGATAAATAATCATTCAATACATCTGTTGAATCATAGAAAGAAAAGGTTATATGGTGTTCTGCCATATGAGAAATCAGAACCATATCCAACACAGATGACTAAGCAGAAGTACATTATTTATCCAATCACAAAATGAACGTTGATAAAGATTATATCTGACATACAACCAAGACCTTACATTGTACGCAATGACGACAAGGGGAAGAAGAAAATGTATCCAGAAGGGATTACAAGTGATATGACAAAAGATCAGATAGAAGCATAAGTGAGGAACATAGATGAGACGTGTTGTCCAGCTCAACCGAGAGAAATCTATATTTCCCACTATATCTCAAAAGCATTAGGAAGTCATTGTGGCTGCTTCACCACAGATTAAGCTTCTCAGGTAGTTGGAAAAATAATAGAAGGGAAGTATAGAACCATTATAATTGGAGGTATTAATTTTAACATAGAGACTCTTGTGCACCTAATTATGTACCTTAAACTTTTGAGCTCTATATCTTCAATTGGAGATATACTACACCTTCTTAGAAAATCAGTTCCAAAGCTACATAGACCTAATGACCTTGATCTCCCTGAAGGAAAACTATTGTTCAAACCTCCTGTTTTCATAATCATTGAATTGGATGTCTTACCTTCAGAACCATTTGTTGCTACAAGCTTCCTTCCACCAAGACCACTGCAACATGATCCTACTATTGGTTTGGAAGAAGTTAGTCACATACAGCAGAGGAGTCATGAAGCCTTGGTAAAGGAAATTGAAGAAATTCATGACAAGGTTGATGATCTGCGTGACTTACATAAGGAAGTAGCTCATTTACGAGTTTTTATGGAAGAAAACCTCAAGTTATTCCGTACTGATATGTAACGAATGTTTTCTGAGATTTTGAAGCATCTTCGGTCATGATTTTTGATTAATAACAAATAGGGAGAGAAGAGAAGAAGAGAAAGATAGGGGGAGAAGAGGAGAAGAGAAGAAGGGGAGAAAAGGAGAAAAGAAGAAGAGAAAGATAGGAGATGAGAAGTGAAGAACAAGAAGATAGTATAGCTTACAATTTATCACAAGTGTATATCCTCTTATTCAGTATATAAATAATACTCGATTATCTTTCTAAAATTATAGTTATTTTTTATCATCAAAAAGGGGGAGATTGTTAAGTCAAAATGACTTCACATCTAATAATCTTGATGACAATCAAATAATAATAATATTAGAAATGATAATGATAAGTGTGTTAAGTGTGTACAAAACATAGAAGAAGTGAAGAAAGTTAGAAGATACAAACGTAAGAAGATATAGAAGTCAGAAGATACAAAACACAAAAAAAGCACAGAAAGTCAAAAGATACAAAAGTAAAAAGATACAAAAGTTAGAGGGTATAAAGCACAAAAGAAGAGCGGAAAGAAAAAAGATACAAAACACAGAAGAAGCGCAAAAAGTCAGAAGATACAAAACACAAAAGAAGCGAGGCAAGTCAGAAGATACAAAAGTAAGATGGAAAAAAACACAGAAGGAAGAAAACAAAGAAAAAACAGTAAAAACACAAACAATATGAAGACGAAGAAACGGTGGTACGTTGAATAATTAATTAGTTTGAGTTAGTTACAGAACTCAACTGAATAACGGTTTCTACAAGAAACAAGAAACAAAAAGCAAGAAGCAGTTGAAGACGAAGGCTATAAATATAACTCAGAGTCGAAGACTGAACGAGTTAGTGAACAAGTTTTTGAGATCTTAGTTTTTGAACTACTGTATTCTTTGTGCAAAACATTAGAGCTATTTTTACTGTAACAAAACTCACAAAACTCACAACATCTTTCTAGTAAAAGAGAGAAATAGATGAAAGCCTGAAAAGGCTAATAGAGAGAAAAATAATACTTGGCATAAGAGACCTGAAGAGGCTCTATAGAGAAAGAATACTTGTACATTTGGTGAAGAATAGTGAAATCTCAGAAAGAATTCTAAGGATGGACTTAGCCTACAGTTTGTGGTGAACTAGGGTAAAATCATTGTGTCAACTTCTAAACTCTCTACTTTAGTTTCTATTGTCCTTATACAAGTATATAGAAGTTAATTGCAATACTTTTTGATATTCACTTAATAGCTTTGAATAAGTTAGTTTTCAGAGAAATATCAAAGGGGCTTGTATTCACGGAAAATAATACACAATTCAACCTTCCCTTCTTGTGCATTTTGTATATTGTTCGTAAAGACTATACTAACAAGTGATTTACTTCACTCTGTAGCTACAAATAAATCACCTCCTCCCCCTCCAGCTACTACAGTTGCAGATGATGCATCACCTGATGTTCCTGATGCTACACCATCTACCACTCCTACATCATCCACTACCCCTATAGCGGATGAAGGAGACGGCCGCCAGTTTGGAGCTGAGGGACTTAAAGAACTTACATAACAATTGTCAACAATTTGTTAGTGAAATTACATGAAACACTATATGTTCATAATTAAGTTATAGGGTTAAATTTTTACAAATGGTATAAGATTATTTATTTTTATATGAAGTAGATTCCGTATAGACCGTGCTTTAGAAACATGCCATCTACTTTTAAGGAGAAGATTGATCCTAAGGGTTATGTATGGAAAAATATCTCTCAGGCTACAAAGGTATTTTACTTTCAGGAGTTTGAGGTACAATAAAAAATTTTATTTTCATTTTTAAATTGATTTGTATACATTAATCAGATAAATATTATTACATTATAAGTATTTATCAAAATTTTCCCTTTTATTTCAAAAAGAATGTTTTTGGGATTCTAAATTTGACGTGGTCATACATAAAGTATAGGAGAAACAAGTACGTACACTTTATCATAACTTTATTAGTGTGATATACAAGGCTGGTGTATGACCACCTTATATTTCTAAGCAAATATGGAGTCGTTGGTATTAGTTTTTGACATAAGCTGAGGCAATGTACATTAAATATCA
>JAOTAZ010000005.1:22779830-22790994 GCA_025629785.1 Erythroxylum oxycarpum
GGTTTGAGTAGAGATTGAAGAAAGATAGAAGAGAGGGTTAGATCTATGGATTTTAGGGACTTTTAAGCTAAGGTTTTGGTTATTCTAGCTTAAATGTCCTATGGGTAGGTTAGGTTTAAAGTTATTTTCATCTTTGTTTGATTTATGAATATTTTAGCTTTCCTTTAAAATTTATTTATTGAGTGAAGTACGATTTAATTGAAGGAACTTAAGAAAACCCCACTCAAGACAAGGAGGAAGGGCAATCTTGAATTCGGATACCGACGATAGGTGGGTAAAATTTTTATAGTTGTTGTGTCATGGGCAAATGCCCTATGTGTGTTATCTTTGTTAAATAGTGTGCATATTGAAAGTGTATTTCCTCTGATTTGAAGGACAGTATGAAACTATGATGATTCGATAGAATGAAAGAAGGATAACATGTTATTTTTTGAATTTGAAAATGTGAGCATAAATTGCTTGTGATTGGGTGAGAGAGAACCTATTTCGTTAAGTCACGTGCACGTTGACACCCCCTAGCCTTCTCCCGGCTGCCCGTTTGTGGGCCACGAGATCCGAAAATGGACTCGTCGTGTTTACGGTAAACTTTGGTTTCCGTCGTGTTTATGGAACTCTTGAGCCAATTGTGTACATTCCATTCTTTAATTGTGTTTATGATGCATAATATGTTTGATTGATATACACTCTCATGTTATACCTTATGCGATGAGTTGAGTTAATTGTGATTTATGTGATAAAGTTGAGTATTTCAGGATATTATGTAAATTGCTAATGCTTTGGATTCTTAAATGTGTGTTGTGTGGCTCATTACTCGATGGCTATAAATGTGTTAGCCACTAAGCCGTGTTAGCTCACCCCATTCTCCCTCCTCAGGTGCAAACTCAAGTTGAGAACAAAACCTTGCAAGATACCGGGCATAACTCCAAGAATCTTAGTCACTTTTGTATTAAGTTAGTAACTAGCTTTGGGAGTAGCTTTGTAAGCATATCGATCATTGAGCATCTCATCCTTTTGTATTTTGTACTTGATCTTTGATGAATATGCCGATATGTAACCAAAGCTATGCATGAACTTTTATGATTGGAAAAGAGCATGAGAGCTTCAGTACTCTCTTTTTCATGTGTTGGTATTGAATTGTGATCTGTGTATGAACTGGGAAAGAGTTTGTGTACGAGTCTTTTAATTGTTGAGTTGCTGTTGGGTTTGTGCTTTGGGAGAGCTCTCTGGAAAGTTTGCTAGAGTTTATGAGCTATTTATGATGTGTTAAATTGGTAGGTGTGAGTTGTTAGAATTGATTGCAGGTGCTGTCCAAATGACAGATTTTTAACAGAGGCTTTGAGTCCACTTTTGACCCTTATAGAGATGGATTTTAGGTCGGTGATCTTTATGAAAGTTGTAGATAATTCTTTTACCTTTCCATAGACTTTAAGTTTGCTAAATTTGGAATTCGGGATCAAACGTTATGGTGTTTATATGTCCTGGTACTGTTTGTGGAGAGTTAATCGATCGATCTTAGTGTACATTTTTTATTACTTTAGAGTCCGAGCCTGCTTATGAGTCCTTCTTGAAAATTGTAGATCTCTCTATTTTTTATGAAATAGACACCAAATTTGTCAAATTTGGAGCCCGAAGTCGAGAGTTAGGAGAGTTAGAAGTCGGATAGGTCGGGTCGCCAGGCGAGGCGTCTAGGTGCCCCGCATGGACGAGTCGCCTAGGCGCCCTTGCGCGCTTGGAGCTCCCTTGCGCCCTTGCGAGCTTGGAGCTCGCCTGTTTGGGGTCGGTTCCTAGCCGACCGACCCCTCTTACTTCTTTTGGCCATAACTCTTTGTGTAGACCTCCGATCGACCCCATTTTTGAAGCGATAGATTTCTAAGACAATTTCCTATCTTTCCACACTCGATTTATCAGTATTGATTTTAAATTGAAAAAGGTGGTTTGAAACAAAGTATGGCGATCGGTTGACAAAGTCTGATTATACTTTACTAATTTTAAAGTGTCCGCAGCTATGGAGCTTGGATCGAGGCAATTCTTGTTTTAAATTAAACTAGAGACATAAAGCTCCAAGTTTTATGAAGGAATCGATCGGAAATTTAGTCTCCTAGATTTTCAAAATTTGACATGAAGTCGGTAGAGGGTTAGTTTTCCCTGTTTTTTTTAAGATAGTATTTTAACCATAACTTCTTGATTTCTAACCCAAATTGAGTGTTTTTAGTGGCGTTAGAATCGTTAGAATAGAGGGAGCAAATTTTTTTTAAAAAGCCAATCCGAATTTTTCTATTGGAGGTTTCCCCTATTTGTGGTCAGTATTATTGTCGGTTTGGGTCTGCTATGCCTGTGTGGGTCCGAATGTTGGGCCTCGGAGACAGGGCCAAATAAGATTTATGTAGTTAGCTAGAAGAATTTCTTCAACATCTGGAAGACGGTGTATTTGAATGATGTATACAAGTTCTGGAGGAATGCAAAGGTGGTATGTAACACCTTGGTATTGATGGTAGAGGGGTTATTAGTAATAATCACACAAGATTATGTTGTGAAGGCTATTGGGTGTCCAAACGAAGGAGCAAAACTCCTCAACAATACAGATTGGATTGCTCAAAGTTATCTAGACAAAGCCAACATCAATCGACAACTATATGGGTTTAGTAATCTAGGAGTCAAGAAGTTTTCAACCCTTATTTTGAAGGCTAAGGTTCTTCGTTCAATTCTTCTACATTGTATTTTAACAAGAGAAGGATCAAAGGATTTGGTGACAATGAATGATGAACATTGTCTATTTCATTTACTCACTCACCAAACAATAAATATTCCGTTCTTGGTTTTGAAGTATATGACAAAGGCTAGGGAGGATTATCATGTGAAGAGTATTTCTTTACCTTACGGTATGCTGTTGACAAGATTATTCAAAGAATCTGGAATCCTACTTGATAGAGGAAACAGAGTAAAGTTGAATGTTAAAAGAGTTATCAATGCCTCTAATATTCACAAATTGGGGATCAAGACTGAAACCAAAGCAGATGTAGATTTTACACCGAAAGCATAGTCTAAGGGGAAGATTTCAGTAAGACGAAGCAAGAAAGAAAATGTTCCGTCAGAAATACAAGCAAAACCTAGATCATCCAGAAGAATATTAGTAGAGAAAAAGGTTGAACAATCGTCTGATATGTAGATACAAGCCAAGACGTTTCCAAAGGAAGGAAAGCAAGGTTCAACAACCAACTAAACAAGTGTCTTTAAAGAGGAAGGCTGAGATGCTCCAATCAAAAAGGCCCGAGAAGTCAAGAAGGTCACCAAGATTAATGACCTTACGATAACAAGAATAGAAGAAGCCAAAAGTTCTGATTCTTAGTGGAGAATTTAAAAGAAAAAAGGAGAAAAAGCAACAACAACAACATACCAAATCAATTTTCTCTATCCCTCATATTCAATCAGTACAATCATCTGAAAAGACAGAGATAAAAAGGAAGTTAGCATTTAAGAAGAGGAAGCCTCAACAACAACTCTCTTCCAAATCAGTAGATGGAAAAAAGAAGACGAAACTTATTCAGAAGAAGGTTTCATCCTTTGATGTTCCAAAAGAGACACAGACTGTTCAATAATAGCTAATACCTTACAACCCTCTTCAACTTATAAAGAAAGAAGATTTGAAGATGAAGGTCATAGAAGAATCAACACCTGATCGTAACAGAAGTTCAATTATCATCAGAGAACTTCCTAAATAGATGGTTAAGGTTCAAGTTGAATCTATAACAGTAAATGATTAGAAGATACATCTTCTAAGTCCTGAAGAACAAAGACTATATAGTATTCTGCGAGATAAAAAGACAGAACCATATCCATTGAAGATGACTAAAAATCCTTATACAATCTATCCAGTAATAAGTAGAATGATAATTAAGATTGTACCAGATGTACAACCAAAACACTCAGAACCTGTCATAAACAAGGAAAAAGGAAAGAAGAAGAAATTTCCTAAAGGACACGAAGGTGATCTCATAGAAGAAGAGATTCAAGTGGCAGTAAAGAACATAGACGACATATGTTATGCAGCTCATCCTATAGGTATCTATGTATCATATCATATATCAAAGGCATCAGGAAGTAATTTTAGAGCATCTACCAAAGGCGAAAGTTTCAAGGTAGTTGATGCAATATCAGAAGGAAAGTACAAAAGTATCACAATTGAAGGTATTGATTTTAACTTAGAAACCTTTGTGCATTTACTCATTTAATTCAAACCTTTAGGTTTCATCCCTTTAGTTAAAACCATTTTACACCTTCTTAGGCAACTAATTTACAAATTACCTAGACATGATGATCTTGATATCCCTGAAGGAAAAAAAAACCTTTCAGACTACCCTCAATTCAAATCATAGAATTAGACGATTCACCTAGAAAACAATTTGTTTTTGAACACACACATCCACTTAGTAAAATCCTACATGATGCTACTATTAATTTGGAGTTCTTGAAGAATTTCATCAAACGGAATGAAGCTAGTCACAAGCAGACAGAAGTTTAGGAAGCCTTAGCTAAAAACATTAAAGAAATTTCTACTAAGGTTGATGAACTAGGTGATGTAGTCGGTGATCTTCATGAGGAAATTGCACTTCTACGTGTTTCTATAGAAGAAGACCTCAAGACGATCCACATTGACATTCAACATATGTTTTCTAAAATTTTGAAGCGTCTAAAATGAATTATCTTTTTGACAAATAACAAATAGTGGGAGAACAATAGAAATGATAAAAAATTATTGTTTCTCATTGTAAATCTTGATTTATTCATCTGAATATTACATCTGAATATTATTCATTTGACTATTATCTTTATCTGAATATTTTTTTTATCTTCTAATATTATGATTATTTGTTATCATCAAAAGGAGGAGATTGTTAAGTTAAGAAGACTTCACTTCTTCCATTAATTTTGATGAAAGTCAAATAATAATAGTCGTAGAAATGTGTGAACTATTTTCATGAAGTTGTTAAGTGCGCAGATAAATGTAAGTAGCACAAATAATCAAATCAAGACGATACATTAGTAAAAGATGAATAAGACGGATCAGACGAAGTGAGAAATGCTTAGCCTAAGACACCAGACGAAGCATATGAATCTATATAAGATGATGGAAATTGAAGAATGTAATAGAATGATAGTTGGTTCGAGTTAGTTACAGAACTCGACTAATAACCAGTTTTAGAAGATTCGACAAGCAGAATTCTTAAGAAAACTGTTGAAAATTTAGGCTATAAATAGTAGTTATAGTCGTAAACAAAAATACTTTTACTCTATGGTACAAAACAAAAAAGATACACGATACAATACAAAGAGAGAAAAGAATTCTGATTGTAAAAGCTCAAGTGAGAAAAAGAGACATATAAATCTGTAACGTGAAACTTAAATAATATCTTTTAGAGTGAAAAGAAAGGCTAGAGCCTTAAGAGGCTAAGAAAGCATATAAGAATAATTTGTGAAAGAGACCTAAAGAAGCTCTGGAAGTGTAGAAATAATACTTGTAACGTTGAATGTTATAGTCAAATCTCAGACAGACTCTAAGGACTGGACGTAGCTCAAGGTTATGGGTGAACCAAGATAAATCACGACGTCATATTATCTAACTCTTATCTCTTTAATTTTCTTGTTAGAAAAATAGATATTAATTTTTTCTATTACATCACTCGCAAAATAATTGAATTGTTTTGTAATCATCTGAATTTGTTGAAGAAAATCAAGAAGTTTTTTAAGATTAATATCTTGAACGATTTGACACAATTCAACCCCCCTCTTGTGTAGTTTACATATTATACGTGATTTCTATATTAGCAAGTGATTTACTTCAAAACGGATAAGAATAGTTACTTAGGTGTCAAAAGTTTGCAAGAAAAGTGAAAAAATAGGTTGGGAGATTAAGAGGCGACAGCGGGAGAGTGAGATAGAAAAGAGAAAATGAGCAAAATAAAGGAATAGGGCAAATTTAAGGGCTTTTGTAGACTTACATATGACCGTGTAGCTAACCGTATAGGTCACTAACCTGTAACCTTTCGTAGACTTACATGAGTGTGTATCTAATCATGAAATTCTACACACGTTTTTCTAAGGAGCATGTAACTCTTTGTAAATGTGTGCAACATGAAAAATAGATTAATAAACTTAAGAAATATTGCGCTCAAAGTTATGAATTCTTGACACACGTACCCTAACACCAAAATTATGCCCAAACTCATTAGGATGCCTAATGTTCTAACCTAAAACGTATCAATACTTAATAAAATCCTATTCTAACATCAAGATAAAAGTAAAATGAAATAAAAATTAAAAATAAAACTTAAAGAAGTTTATAAGTTGCCTCCTATATAGTGTTTGTTTAATGTCATTAGCTCAATGTACATTTTTTAGTCAAGTTGGCTTATATAGATTAGGCTTGTATAGTCTTACTGATGGTTCCATAACTTCTAAGCAAGCTACCTTTTGTCACTTATTACCACATTTGTCCTTTGTTTGACTACCTTGAACTTACGAAAGTTGCTATAGACCTTTAGAGGTAGAGTCTTGCAAAATATCAGACAAATTAAAACAATACTGAACGCAAAACAAAGAAAATGCTAAGAAGAATCAATATCAAATAATAGTATCTACGTAATGAATCCCTTAAAAATCCTTAATTATTAACCCTTTATCATGCAATTATATTATTGATTATCAGACCATGGAAATTCTTATCTTATGCTAACATCTTTCTCAAGACTATTAACAACTAATCCATTAGTTAATTAACAAAAATCCTTTTAGTTAAAAACCCTAGGATTGCATTATCAATTTGCAGACTTCGCTATTAGGTTTGACTCTAATCTAGAGAATTTATGCCTACCTATCTCTAGGTTTGCTTACAATTCCTTCCAATTATGGTAGATTTATTCATACAAGAGGATTTCTAAATATTAATCATATGAAATGAAATCATACACTAATATTCCAGACATATTATAACAAGAACAATACACATAATTGAATCACAATAGATCAATCAATAAAATTGCATTAGACAAAAGATTATCACTACCTAAGGTTCATAACACCTAGACACTAAACTAGTTTAGTTCAAATCTATAAAAAACAAAATTAATGACAAATATGCAGGAGAAAAACTTGAAAACAAAGAAATTATATTATAAATCTCCCTTTTTCTTCTAATAAATCTTCTTACAAGTTTAGATTGGATGAAGTTCACTATCGGATCTTTTGACGCTATCTTTGTATTTTCCTTGTCCCTTGATTAGAATTGTCGCATCTCTATGTGTCTAACGACTCAAAATTAGTTAAAAAAATTGACTCTCTTTTTTTTTTCCCCTATACTCATGTCCTTTTATAGTAAAAACTAGGGTTTCTAGGTTATATATGGTCAATATAAATGGGCAATATACATGGCCGTGTTTATTAGTATATACGAGCATGTAACTCCACACGATTAGAAACAAAGTTCTTTAATCTTCACATATTTGCAGGAACTTACACGGTCACTATACAAAGTCATGTATATCCAAATTGGTTCAAATCTTCGTTCCATGCCATGATTTCATCCGAATTTCGCTCTTTTTGGCCTAAGAAGAAAATTATCACCTATAAATGCACTTGAAGTAAATTAAGTACCAGAAATACTATAAAATTATAAAATAACAAGCAAAACTCATTAAATATGGGTGTATACTTACAATCAAATAAGCATTTATCATAAACCTGTTACAAGAGTTCACAAATCGAATTAATACATTCTTAGGCCATTTTAATTATAAAGAGATTTCAATCAAATTCGATTTAAGAGTAGAGATTGTATTTCTCAAGGAAGAATATACTTATAGCTTGAGAATTCATACCGATACGAGAAATTAGTATTAATCATTAAATTAGAATGAAGCTAAAGTATTGCTAGAGATTACTTGAATATAGTGTATTTATCAATTATTTTACTCTTGATCATTGTTTTAATTTAGTATTTTACAATTGTTCATTTATTTAGTTTTAAGTCAATCATTCGTTCTATTAGCTTTTCTATTCATTTTTAGTCTAGGTAGTTAATTTTGTGAAAATTCAGTACTTAACAAACAGTTCTCGTGTGATCAAGCAATAGTCATTGACAGTAGTTATAACTACACTTTGCCGTTTTTATTAAGACGCATCAACGAAATTGCCAAAGGGTATGTGTCCTCAATTGTTGCAAGATTGTAAGCAGGTGACCAGAAGAATGCTTCATGAAAGAGGTTCAACTTGCCCATATGTCAACCCACCAGGAAAGGGAATGACCAATTTGGTGGACTAGACATAAGGTCACTTGTCAAATTATTTAAATTTTAACTTGCAAATGTATTATATTATCATCAAGCTGAAGCCAAAGTTGGTCTTTCTTTATGGTGGAAATTGAGTGGTTCCATTTTCAAACAAGTCAATGAAAAGAAAGATCGGTCTCACTTTGGTTTTATTCACCAACAAATTAAATTAAATAACCAGCAGGAGACAAAATATGTATATTTTTTTTTTGTTATGATGGTTGCAAAATTTGAGCTTAAACCGTGAATTACTTGAAGAGGGTTGACGAGGGTAAGAAGAATGTAGACAGGTTAAGAAAGAAGGAATTTCTATATTGGTAATTGAAGACCATCACATTCTGACAGCTACTTAAATCCTTTGCTATTGTTGTCAGTAGATCACTTTCTAAACCACTTGCTTGTCTTAATAAAATAATAAATATTCTCCAAAATCTCCATTTTAAAAATGTGATTGATTGGATTTTTTTTTCCCCCAATTGTATCTAGTGGGAGCCAACTTGTAAAAGTTGACCAAATGGTAAACTTTGGCTATTCTACGGATTTAGGGTAGTGCATGATCGCAAAGTGGAACTCTTAGCTGGTTTTTTAGTATTATTATAACGTTTGGGGCATACGTATTTGAGATAAGAAGAAGATGATGATAATGACAATAAAAAGCATGTAAGAGAGATAACTCGAGAGTTCATATGTAAAGAGAATAATGTTATGTAGTAGAGTTTTCACTATCCTTGTACTCTTCCCATAAATGTGGCAGTTTTTAAGGTTTTATGTTACCTTCTATCCTTAATTCGTTAACTTGTATTCGCTTTTTAGTCTGTCTTTTAAATTTAAGGATTATCCTACACTGTTTCCTACGTCCTTAGGTGCTTTTATGTAAGCTCTAAATGCTGACAAAGTTATAAGAACAAATATTATGAGGCATAGAAAACAGGGCATTAGTGAGGGCACAAGGATATTTTCATGCAATGGAGACGAGAGATGAGAGAGAGTCATGAAGAAATAGAGAAGGAACTGAGAATAGAAAGCAATAGGATGGGGAAGAAGCTGGCAAAACAAGAGGGAGAGAGCCGAACAAATAGAGAGGAGAGACCCATTACGATTGGGGTGGTTCAAAGAGAGAAGGATGAAAAAAATAATAAAAACATTAGAAAGAATAAAAGAAACAAAGGAATTATCGAAAAGAATTGATATAAATAGATGAAAAGGGTACGAAATATATAATTTAGTAAAAGAAGCACCACATTTCTAAGTCTTCAAAAGCTAGCCATCTAGAATTCGGTGTGGTGTGGAGAAGGAGTCAAACATGATTCCATTTGACAGACAGTTACATGGACAAAGCTCCTAACTGTAATAATCTCTCCATCATTTGATTTCTGTTTTCTCCGGTTACAGAAAAGTGAGGCCATCTCTGTTTCATGTTTTAGAGTATTCTCTGTTTGAAATTAACTTTGAATTTAGAATTTTATTTTAGAGATCAAATTCGAGGAGCACGACTTCTAATTAATAATTTCTTAATGTGTTCATGACGCTATCGTTTTAGTTGGCAATCACTGAACATAAATTTGAGAATAACTAATATATTTTAAAATTCAGTATCATATTCAAAAAAATTAATATATGTTTTAGATTAAAATATAAAATTTTTTATTAAAAAAAAAGCCCCGATTGGTTAAAATCCCAATTCGATCAGAGGCTCTAAATTAAGACCATCCAATGTGGCCTCAGGTTGTTCACCCTTCCCTTAGTCGTTCTCTAATGTTATGTCAGTTGACTACTTGTAAAGATACGTATGGCTAAGAATTTGTTGACTTATGACATAGCAAACCTACAAACGTCGCTGAGTGTGATGACCTCTGAAATAATCTGTCAAATCAATTCCCTAAATAATTTTTTATTAAATTCTTATTGGTCAGATATTATGACGGAGGGGAAGTAAACCTACCCATTACGACATTACTGTAAAGTACTGCAGTTGACTTGAAGATGCCAAATACACAAAGAGACTCGGACATGTGACTGGAGTGGACTGGACTTGGTTACCACTCTGATACTTTATTCAGTGTGATAGCCAGCTATGACTGATACACTCCATCAAAGACCCCACATTCTCTGCTTGTACTTCTTTCAATTCATGGCTTGTGTGAATATTCTTCTTCCTCCTCATCTCTGCGTGTTCTTTGTCTTCCGTCATTCTGCTTTACCTCTGTCACGCGCATACACACACATGGTGGTCACTACTTTGTGTCCAAATCTGAGTAAGGCTGTCGAGCTTGACAGCTTTCAGACTAACTAGACTGAGATCACGATGATATCATTTTTTATGAAAGAACGATTGTGACATAACATTTAAACTGAGAACTTGGCATACCCAACGCCAATTTCCCAATTGTCTCTTTCATTTGTCGTTTTCTGCTCCTTCTAATTCTTATTTTATGCTTAAGTACTGTCCCACTGATATGTTTCATAGTGGAAGATGAATGTACTTATTTGTTTTCTTTTGGAATGTTTAGCAGATACCTTAGTGTGGAACCAATAATCATCGTGTCTGTAGAAAAAGATACACATGTTTGGAGGGTACATATGACGACATAAAGATAGGGGTAGTTCACATTTATAAACCCAAATTTAACAAGCCCACGAAGTTTGTATACATTTTAGCTTTTTCACTGGTATTGCTTATACAATGGACGATGAAGTACTTCTTACCTGCCTTAATTCACATTTAAGGGGGCGTTTAGTTTAAGCACGAATTTAGGAATGAGTATGGGTATAATAGTAGAAGGGAATGGGAATGGGAATGGGAATGGGAATGGGAATAGGAATGGGTATAAAAAATGATATTT
>JAOTAZ010000005.1:22795265-22806855 GCA_025629785.1 Erythroxylum oxycarpum
TATAGTTTATTGTCTTGTAGGTGATTAAATCAAAAATATTTTGATAAAGTTGTTACTTGATGTGAGTTTATTTACTTGTTAAGAGTTAATGTTTTTTGTTACTTGATGTGAGTTTATTTACTTGTTAAGAGTTAATGTTTTTAGATATGTTTTTTTGTACTTTTAGTTCTTGGTTTAGTAATTTAGTTTAGTTTTTGTGCAACTTTGATGTTTTGTTATGTGTGAAGGGACAGGGGAGCAAGATGAGAAAAGTTGGTGAAAGCAACAAGGAAAGAGGTGTCTGGTGCAATCGTGAGAGTGTTTGGTGTGATCATGCTCAGGATTTTTGGCCAAGAGCTAGGCTATTTGCACCCTGGCCCGATCGCGAGGGTCATGGTGCATTCGCATTTCGTAACTTCAAGGGTACTTCCATCATTTCATCAAATTTTTAAATGAATGGTGGATGGTTAGAAGAAGTCTAAAACGTGTAAGAACATGGGGAGGAGCTGTTATGATCCATTGGAGGTGGAGAGTCATGAGGAAATTAATGAATTCCTTTCCCAAGGATGAGAAGTATAAAAAGAGGAAGAAAGGCACAAAGAGAAAAGGGGAAGAAGAAGGAAGAACGAGGAAGAGGAAATAGAAGCTTTGCGAAGCTTGTAATCCAGGTCATCAGAACATTTGTTTTCATCTTGTCAATTTATTTTCAGTTTGCTTACGATGTGTGTTTTCTAGTTTCCTTATTTCAAAGGTTATTTCACCCTCTAGGGTGAATCTTGTTTTCTAAACTTCTGCTATGTATGGTTTGTTGTTCTTATGAATAGTTCTTATTTGACCTTAACGAGAGTTGAGTTCTTCTTTAAAATCATACAAATACAACTTGCATGCTAAGAGATTAGTGTCTAAGTTTTATTCCTCAAGGGTTATGCAGTTCATCTTTGTTTTATTTATATTTGAATTGAGAAATTTGCATTATGATAAAACGGAGTAGGTAATTCAAACTTGAGAGAGAAGAATTACTTCTAAAGAAACTTGGGGTAGTAGAATAATAGAATTCCAATTTACTTTAGCAGGAGTTGATAACAAATTTTGGAACTTTAATTTTGTAAATTCGTGAAAGCAATTCCTCTTCTTAAAGATTTAGTTTTGTCCTGAAAGTTTAAACGTAATTGATTTATTTTATCCCTTTTAATTTATAAATCTTCTTATTACTAATTTAAGCAATCTGGAAAGAATTGATTGCTACTTAGTATAAATCCTCGTGGGAACAATAACCATACTACAATAACCTGTATGCTTGTGATCGGGGTCCGAGTGCGTTTTATTTTATAACTCATCAAGTTTTTTGACGCCGTTGCCAGGAATCTCTCTAACATCATTTTTAGTTTAATTATAGGTTAATTTAAGTATTTCATTTCTTTGTAGGTGTATGTTTGGGAGAAAAACGAGAAATTCAACGAAGCCTTTGGTTGAATTTCACAACAAAGATTCTCAACTGGAAATAGCTCTATGTCAAGCTGCTAAAGACACACGTGTGACTAAAGCTATATTATCGGAGAGGATCATGGCAGAGGAACAAAGAATATTGATGGATGTAGTTAGGCTTGGATTTTGGCCAAATCAGCAAAGTGTGACAAGATCTGCTATGATAGCGAAAAATTTTGAGATCAAACCAACTTTGTTGCAGATGTTACAAGTCACAATGCTGTTTTATGAGTTGGCAAACGAAGATCTAAATACCCATATCACAAATTTCTTAGAAATTTGTGACACTTTCAAGTACAATGGAGTAACAGATGACGCGACTCGATTATGGTTGTTTCCATTTTCTATGAAAGATAAAGCTAAGGTGTAGCTCAATTTTCTTCCATCATGGTCTATTATTACTACATGGATCGGGTTAGCTCAAGCATTTCTGTCCAAGTATTTCCTTTTAGCGAAGATCATTAAGGAAATCACCAACTTCCAGTAGCAAGATGATGAATCTTTATATGAGGCTTGGGAAAGGTTCAAACATTACAACGAAGTTGATGGCAATTTAGGTGTAAAGATGATGGAAAAATAGGATGATTAAGGCTCAGGTTGATTGGAAACGTTTAGGTCAGATTTTGGTGAAAGGTTCTAGTGGAAACAGTCTGATTGTGGATGAATTCTGGATTGATTGGCTGGGAATTTTAGGACAAGGTCTTAATGAAAGTTGTAGGATTTTTTGTTTAGTTTCCAAGGATATCAAGTTTGCATGAATCAGATGTGTGGTTTGGGAGATATGACTGATTTAGTGTAGGTAGGTCGAATCTTGCGATAAGATGATGGTTGTGTAGAAAACATATAGTTTTTGAAAAACTATCAAACCCTAAATGCTAGTTTTGGAAAGCTAACAACCCTAATGATAATTCAAGGCAGCTGAAATTGTTTTTTTAAACTAATTCACGTGTGTCAAAAAAAATGGAAATACAATCAGCATATAGATAAGGAAAGGTTGCAAATGGAAAGTCAAAAAACTAACCCCTCATTACACTCCCTTATGGGCTGTGACTTTAATGGACTTTAAATAGAAAAATTAAGTTTTTAAAACAGCCAATACAATAAAGGAAAGGTATCACAAGTTAAAAACGGAAATAATGAGCATTAGATACTCTTATTAGCTTCAATCAGATGATTGCAACCCTATGCCTCTAACTAATGGAGCAACAATCTCCTTGGACATCTTGGGCTTCTTTAATGGGCCTCTCAAACTCGTCTTCATCATAAGGCAATGGATCAATATGACTGTAGCCTTACAAGGCCAAATGGCTTCAAATGGACCTACAACTTCATGATTAAGCCTAAAAAATCATCATTAGTATTTTCCTCTTCTATAATGGAACCATCTTCATCATTTGGACCCAAGCCCATGTTTGCAACGTCTTCTAAGACTTTTTTGGATAGACCTCCATCATTCTCCCCCTCTTGGAATGTATCTTCATCAAGTAAAGGCCTTTCTTGCATTGAATCTTCATGATATAGGCTCAAATCACTTACATTGAAAGTATTGGACACATTGTAAGAATTGGGCAGGTCAATCTTGTATGCGTTAGGCCCAATTTTCTTCAACACCTTGAATGGACCATCAACCCTGTTGCTTAATTTGGACTTCCTCTTGCTTAGGAACCTTTCTTTCCTTAAATGGACCCACACTAAATCTCCTTCTTTGAATTCCACAGTTCTTCTATACTTAGCTTGCTTCTTGTAAGCTTCATTATACTTCAAGATATAGTCCCGAGCCTTCTTGTGTAATTCAACAATTTCTTGGGCCATATTCTCAACCTTGACACTAATGATGACCCGCTTGACTTAATTGGAGTCAAATCAATTGGGCTCAAAGGGTTAGTGCCATAAAAAAGTTTAAAAGGACTGAATTGAGTAGACTTATTTCTTGAGGAGTTGTAAGCAAACTTAACCTGAGCTAAATAGGTGTCCCAATTCTTGGTTTTACCCTTTAAAAGACTTCTAAGAATGTTGCCAAGACTTTTATTGACTACCTCGGTTTGACCATCAATTTGGGGATGAAAACAAGTGTTAAATTTGAATTGAGTCGCCAATCTTGCCTATAAAGTTCTCCCAAAATGATTAAGAAATTTAACATTTCTATCACTTACAATCGATCTAGGCAGCCCATGTAGTTTCACAACTTCTTTAAAATACAATTCCATAACATGTAATGCATCCATAGTTTTAGTGCAAGGAATGAAATAAGCCATTTTAGAAAAGTGGTCCACAATAACCATTATAGAATTAAAACCTCTCCTTGTCCTAGGCAAACCCAAAATAAAGTTCATACTTACATCTTCCCAAGGCTGGTTTGGTGTAGGAAAAGGTGTATATGGGCTGGTTGACTGTGAGCCCATTTTAGCTTTTCTACATGTATTATAAGAAGAAACAAGCCTTACTACATCCTTGAGCATTTTCGGCCAAAAAAATGGGATTGAGCATAAGCATAAGTCTTCTCTCTACCAAAATGGCCAGCTAGTCCACCTCCATGGATCTCTCTTAAAATGATCTCTCTTAGTGAACACTTTGGAATACAACAAGCATCACCTTTGAAAAGAAAACCATTGTGCTTCACAAAATCTTTGTAAGCACCATTTTCACACAATTTTCGTACTTCACAAAAATCAGAATCAGTGGCATACATATGTTTAATGTGATCAAAATCAATAACTTAAGCTTGAAGAGAATTCAACAAAACACGTCTTATTGATAAAGAATCAGCAACAACATTCTTGGAACCAGGTTGATGTTTCAACATAAAATCAAAAGTTTCAAGATATTCAACCAATGTAACATGTCTCTTGTTCAAATGTGCTTGACTTTGAATTTATTTCAAAGCCTCATGATCAGTGTAAAGGACAAACAGGGTAGCCACTAAGTAATGACTCCAATGTCTAAGTGCTCTCACCAAGGCATAAGTTTCTTGATCATAAGTTGAATATTTCCTCCGAGCCTTATTAAGCTTCTCACTAAAAAATGCAGCCGATCTACCTTCTTGACTCAAAATAGCCCCAATCTATCCCACTAGCATCACATTCTAAGTCAAATGGTTTGGCAAAATTTGACAAAACAAGAACCGGTGCACTAGTCATGGTTTTTTTTTCTAATTTGTTAAAAGCTATTATGGCTTGTGGTGACCATCTAAACTATCTCTTCTTCATACAATCTATTATGGGGCTAGTAATGGTGCTAAAATTTCTAATAAACCTCCTATAGAATGAACAAAACCATGGAAACTCCTAACTTCAAGCAGGTTAGTAGGAATTGGCCATTCTACAATTGCTTTCACCTTAGATTGGTCCATACTAATCCCATGATTAGACACAACAAACCCTAAAAATGTGATGTTATAAATACAAAAATCACGCTTCTCAAGATTAACATACATACTCTCTCAGTCTAACAATTCAAAAACCAATCTCAAATGCATAACATGCTCATCAATAGTTAGACTATAGACTAAAATGTCATCAAAGTACACTACCATGAACTTATCAAGAAATGGCTTTAATACCTCATTCATAAACTTCATAAAAGTTGATGGTGAATTGGCCAACCCCATTGGCATCACTAACCACTCATAAAGGCCTTCCTTAGTCTTGAAATTCATCTTCCATTCATCTCCTTCCTTCATTCTGATTTGGTGAAACCCTTTGGCAAGATCAAGTTGTGTAAAAACTTGTGCCCCATGAAGTTGATCTAGCATGTCATCAAGTCTTGGAATTGGATAACAGCTCTTGATAGTAATTTTATTGACAACCCTACTATCAATCACCATTCTCTACATACCGTTCTTCTTTGGAACAAAAAAGGCCGGTACAACACAAGTTGAAACACTCTTTCTAACAACTCTTTGACACAATTTTGAAGTGCCTCATGCTCTTTTGGGTTCATCCTATAGGCTGCCTTATGAGGAATGGTGGAATATGAAATGAAATTTATAGCATGTTGGATTTTTATAAAAGGTGGTAAGCCTATTGGAAGTGTTTGTGGAAAAACTTTAGAAAACTCACTTACTAAAGGTTGGATTACTTTTGATAGCTCAGCTCTCGGTCTCTCCTTATCTTCAATCTCTAATGGAACATATGATGGTAAACTTTGTAAAAAAACACTCTTTTCTTCTATGGAAAGTAGTTCCATAGTTCCCCCCTCTATTTTCTTACCTCCCAAAAAATTTAGTTCAAGTGTTAGCATCGTGAATTTCTGCCCATCTTTGACAAGTGAACAGGTGTTAGCTCTCCTTTTATGATTAACATTTCGGTCATAAAGCCATGGTCGGCCCAAAAGCAGCTGGCAAGCTGTCATTGGTACAACATGGCACCATACTTCATCTTGGTACTTCTTGATGGAAAATGGAACAAGGCAGCTTTTGTTAACTTCATGTTTTGTATCAAGCTAAGTAAGTTTGTAAGTGTCACAGTTCGGTACCATATTGGGCCTATGACAACTATCGCATACTCGGCCTACGGATACTCGCAGTGTCCTTAATCTGACTATGCAAGGCTTACTGAATATCTTTTTTTCTTTCCCTTTTTTTTGAAAAATTTGGGCAACACAAAGACTGTATTTTAAAAATCCCAAAAACCTGCAAACAATTTCAAACACACTTATATATTCACATCCAACCACAACTTTAGGCCTCTCTAGTCCACTCAAGGCAATCTCAACTCCAAGCAATCTCAACTCAAAGCAATCTCAACAACAGTATCAAAAGTTCATACATAAAATCTTTTACAAACACAAAGCAAACAAAAGTTAACTCGCAAAATCATATTGGTTTTAAGATATGTTGTTCTCCATACTTGATTATGCATGAAACATGGTTTAAATGAATGAAATAGGTCATGGAGAGGGTTCTTTAGGTCAAAACTGAAATTGTTTCCTTTAGGTGAAAGTTGGTGACTTTTTGAATGTCTTTTGAAATTGATGGTAAAAATGAATTCTATGGTGTTAATTATACATGTATGATGTGAATTGATGATGAAGAATGAAGAAATGTGTGTTGGTTAAGTGTAGGTCAAAATGATGGAGAAGAGGTGGATTATGGAAATGAGTAGTGTGAGTGATAAATGTAGCTTAAATGAAAGGAGTTGGTTTGAAGGGATTGGTGGAATGTGTTGTTGATTGGAAGTGCTACCATATGTTATGTTAGGAGCATGAATTGTTATGGTAAAGTATTGAAAATGAGACTTGAAAGTCATGCACATTAGGTGTTTGATAAAATGCCTAAGTGAATTTGGCTTAGGATTTAAGGATTCTAAGGGTGTACATTGGAAGGAAACTGTCATGTTTACTTAGATTAAACTTGAAATGTTGCTTAGAGTGATAAATAATGGCCTAATATATTTGGATGAAAAATGTGCTTAATTTTGTTATAAAATGAGTAAGTTTGGATTAAAGGCATTAAATTCCTTAGGAAACGAAAAAAGGGAAGCTAATGTGATGGTGTTTAACTATGAAAATTCTGTTTAAGTAGTATTTTCATCGTATGTTATTTTTTATGTATAAAGGCTCGGGAGCTATGAATCGAGGAGCTCGTACTGAGGATTGTTGAGGTTAAGAGAGGGTTACCTTCTTTTAAGGTGAGTTGGGAAAACCGTATTTCTCAAATAGGATTAGATCACTTTAAGACATATATGATGAATTGTATGTGAATTTTGAACCTAGGTAACGTATGATGGAATTGAATTTCAAATGGATGCTAACATGTGTATGTATTTGATAAATGGCATTGTTTTTGAACAACTTTACATTTGGAGTACAAAAGATAGCTTTTATTTTATGAGAAAATATTTGAAATTACTTATGCATAAATGAGTCATATATTCTATGTGTATTTGTTCTCTTTTGGCTTAGAGCCACAGTATGGTTTTCATTTTATCGGTTAGACCGATAAATAAAGGCATAGTGCCTTACTTGATTTTTGTACTTAATTATTGTATGTGATTTTTGTGATTGGTGAGGAAATCATTGGCCAATTGTGTGCTGGCCACAACTGATTATAATTAAGCGACCCTCGTACCTTGACGTTGGTACATGAAAGTCGAGTCGTCGTATTGACACCTTTCTACGGGACTTGCGGGTGATTCCACACCTAGGGTCTGGACCGGTATTCTTATTACATAATTTGAGAAATGCTATTGTTTTTAACAATTATGAGTTTAAAGTGCAAAGAACAATGCTTTATTTTATGAAACTACATTTTTGAATAACTTTGCACTTAGATTGCAAAAGATAACTTTTTTTTCATGAAATATTGTTTTCGAAATTACTTATGCATAAATGAGTCATATATTCTGCGTGTATTTGTTCTCTTTTGGCTTAGAGCCATAGTATGGTTTTCATTTTATCGGTTGGACCGATAAATAAAGGCATAGTGCCTTACTTGATTTTTGTACTTAATTATTGTATATGATTTTTGTAATAACCCAGATCACCCGCTTACAGATATTGTCCGCTTTGGGACTCAGCCTAGCCAAGCCCTCACGATTTTGATTTTCCTGAGACCTTCCTATGAGGTCATCCATCCTAGAACTGCTCTCACCCAAGCACATTTAACCTCGGAGTTCTAAAGGGATCTGGTCCATTAGACCATGTAAAACGCGTCTGTAAGGGAGAGGTATTCGTACCCTTATAAGGCGTACTTCGTTTCCTTCTCCAACCGATGTGGGATCTCACAGTAGCTATGCCTAAATCCATTAGGATACTCCTAGCCATTGCGTTCCCATTATGAATATGAGATATAGCAAATGGATGTGAAGACGACTTTCCATAATGGAAACCTAACTGAGGATGTGTATGGTTTCATATCCATAAATCGAGAAAAGGTATGTAAGCTTCATAAATCCATTTATGGATTGAAGCAAGCATCCAGGTGTTGGAATATCCGATTTGATGAGAAGATCAAAGAGTTTGGTTTCGCATAAAATCTGGATAAGCCGTGTGTGTATAAGAAGGTTAGTCAGAGTGCAATCGTGTTCCTTGGACTATATGTTGATGACTTATTGATAATAGGAAACGATGTCTCTATTTTGTAATGAGTCAAATTTTGGTTAGCTAAGAACTTATCAATGAAATACCTTAGAGAACTTATATTTTCAGGATAAGGATCTATAAAGATATATCTAAGGGGTTGCTTGGTCTTTCTTAGTCTACATACATAGACAAGACGTTAAAGAGGTTTAGTATGGAGCAGTCCAAGAGAGGTTATCTTCCTATGGTATATAGGATTACATTCTCTAAATCTATACGTCTAAAGAAACAAGATGAGAGGACTCGTATGAGCTTGATTCCTTACGCTTTGGTTATAAGATCAATCTTGTATATGTACTAGACACGATGTATCGTATGCTCTAAGTGTTACAAGCAAATACCACTTGGACCTTGGTGAGGGTCATTGGATGGCTATCAAGAATATCTTTATCATAATGGAACTTGTTGTGGTTCTGAGCATCATTGACCCAGTGTAGTTGTATTGTGACAACAATTGGGCTATATCACAGGTGAAAGAACTGAGGTCTCATCTTAAGTACAAACATGTACTCAGGTGCTACGATTTCATTAGAGAAACCATTGGTAGAAATGATGTCAAGATAGAGAGAGTTCCTACCGATCAGAATATAGTTGACCCGTTGACTAAGCCAATTTCCCAAAAGAGTTTTGTGTCACATGTACACGCCTTTGGTATTAGATAGTAAAGAAATTGGATTTAGCATAAGTTGTAGTTTGTTAGAGAAGTGCTCTAAAGGTAATCACCTTTAGCACTTATTGTCCAAATCATTTTATGATTAATAAAGGTATTTTTCATTATTTCAATGTTCATACATTTATGGATTTGATGTTGACCTTAAATTGATTTAATGAAGCCCAGTATTAATTCAATGTTCATTAATCCAGATAGATTAGCACATGTTATACTCCTTGATTAGATCAAGCAGTAAATCTCATAAGCTGTAGACATTAGTTGTTTAAGGTTAACATTTGAATGCTTACTAAACGTAGTAAGTACATTGAATTGACCTACTATGAGACAATCATATAGGTATTATATTTTAGTGTCAATGATAGTTTCATCGTAGCAATGGTGCAAATATCCTTTGACTTGATGTGCTTAATGATATTTCAGATATTAATCCTGTGCTTTGACTCCATTCATTGTTGCCTTTCAAGGGTTACTTATAGGGTGGTGATTGAGTACAACTTAAGCTATTCAAAGGTAATTAAGTAACCAATAAAGGATTCACCACTCTTGATAGAAGAAGATGATGCCCACGACCTCTTGTCATAGTCATTACTTGGGAGTCTCTAGCTAGAGCAGATATGTGTCAGGAAGAGAGTCTTCAATGATACATAGAGTAATGGGATCCTTAGGACAAGATCTAATATCACTTGGACTAGATGAGATGTAGTCAGTCTAATGGTGTTGGGACCCGATCTCGAGACCGGACCCCAACCGAAAAAAGAACGGAAAATGAAAACTAAAGAATCCAAAGCGGAAACATAAGGTGAACATATTGAAATTGAAGGAACGGATTTCGAAGCGAAACTAATCGGAAGCAAAGCAAACAAACCATTTAATCGAAAGCGAAACGAATATCCGACATCCGCGAACAAACACTTGAGAAAAACATCGCGTTGGAAACCTTGAGACTAAACCGAAATCGGTATATTTTTTTTTTCATTCCTTTTCTTTCACTCTTGATCATTTCATCTTTAAACAAAACAACTTAGATCCATACAATTTCCCTTTTTGGAAATTCATCCTCATGCAAAACTCAATTCGCAAAAAATCTTCTTATCCGCTTCCGATGTCGGAATTTGATTCGCTTCGCTTCGAAATTCGTTTCTTTCGACTTCCGCGATTTGCATTCGATTTTGTTCCGCATTTGGTTATCCGATTGCTCCGAGTTTTCGATTCGATGCGATTAGTTTCGCTTCGCAATCCGTTCATTAGTTTCGTTTTGTTTTTTGATTCATTTCGCCCTCCGATTTGATTCGTCAATTTTGCATTTGTTTCGCTTCCGCACTTTGTTCGTTCCTTCGTTTTTCGATTTTCTGGTTAGAATCCGGTCACGAGATCGGGTCTCAACAAGCGATTTTCCTGAAAATCATCCTTGACTTGCTGATGTAGGCATAGCCAAGTTGGTTTACTAGATTCTTTAGGTGAACTTGCCTCTTTTGTTTCTCTTTTTTACTTGTTTTGGAGCAATTACTTGAGCATAGGTGCTTTTGTTTCTTATGGTGGATTCCATCAAAATGATTAACATTCTCCAAAAATGTCATTCTTTAATTTATGATGTGTGTAAAATGTATTTAAATGATGAAGCATACATACATTGGGTGTGAGTAATTGGAAGTTATTAGATATCGGTAAAAACAACTGGGATATACTAATTCATATTCCATGACATATTGGTAAAGGAATTGGGAAATGCTTATTTATATATCAAGAATTAATGACATGGATAATGACCAAACCGAATAGAATTGAAACCATTGCCCGTGAATTGTCAAACTTAAATTCCCATGATTGAGAACTTAAAGTTTTCCTATATATTCTTAGGTATTCTTTTAGCTTCCTTATGGCTTGGTCTGAACCTCTTATATTTATCTTCTTGTCAAAATAACTGAAGAATGCTTTTGTAGGACAATGGCGTCGAGGTGGAAACCAGCGGCGGAAGTTGCAGAGTAGAGGTGATAGATATTTATATTCAGGTATAGTTATTTATTCTTTTAAGTATGAGAAGATAATTTTTGAATTGAAAATTGTAATTGTATGCATCAATTATATGAAGCATAAAATTTGGTTTACACAAGCATGCACATATATGTGAGATCAATAGGTTACAACAATTTCTTTCATAAGTTGTTGAGCAAAACTAGTGGCATGGATATCAGGTTGTTATATATGTTCTTGCTTTGATATAACTATTGAAACCGCCTCAGAAGACAATAGATCATGTGCAATCAATATAGAATTCTACCTGTGGTTTCAAGGACAAACCTGTTGGGCCCCGATCCCTTTGTAAGCCTGTTTAAATTATTTTTGAGGTGTCAGTTGATATTTTGTTTAATTGATTGG
>JAOTAZ010000005.1:22824417-22835241 GCA_025629785.1 Erythroxylum oxycarpum
GTTGTAATGGATGTGTTATTTGAGTATGTTGAATATGAGGTAGATGTTGGCTTGGAAGGTTCACTCTTGTGATTTCATTGGCATAAATTGTATGAGTAATTCCTTCGGATTGATATATGCTTCATGTGGTTTGTGTGTGAGAGCTAAATGAGGTTGTGAAATATAAATGTTGCATTCGTCATAGCTGACAATACCCAATTTGTGATGAGTATTGCTTTGTTTCACTAGCTTTGATGACTTTCATGCTGCTTGACCCAAATACATCTCACTTTACCTTAACCTACATTACAACCCTAAAAAGTCCTTTGATTCGTGATTTTGCATGTGAATTTTAGTGGTAGATAAATGAAATAATATGCAAAGTTGTGGATTGTCATGATCATGAATGGTGTTAATTGTACCCATTGATATATTTTAGTTAAACACATTTTCTGAGTCTACTATTAGATTGTTCAATTTTTAAAGATGTTGAATATTAATTGATCATGAGTAAATGCTTGGAATGTTGATTTCTTACTATGATTTTTGAAAGCAACTTATATTTTCTTGTGATTATATATTCTTGGAACATTTAAGAAACGAGTCAATGTTTTGGGTCAATGAGCTTAATTTTAATGTTTTTTCCGAGGATGATCAAAGGCTAAGTGTGGGGGTATTTGATAGGATTGAATTATCTTATATTATCTTATGTATTTCTATGTGATTTTAATCCTATTTTTAAGATAAAATGCTTAACTGGTGTTCAATTTGTGTTTACTGCTAGGTTGGACATGTTGATATATATTTAAGACCAAAAAGACAAGATTCTAAAGCAAATTAGAGCATAAATGTTTAATAAGGAAAACGACAACTTTCTTGGTACAAATTGGAAGCAAATAAATT
The DNA here is from genome assembly GCA_025629785.1 of Erythroxylum oxycarpum. Lineage (NCBI taxonomy): Eukaryota > Viridiplantae > Streptophyta > Magnoliopsida > Malpighiales > Erythroxylaceae > Erythroxylum > Erythroxylum oxycarpum. The sequence goes on from JAOTAZ010000005.1 coordinate 22,825,300, forward strand.
AAAAAGAAGGTCACATGATTTTACATGCAACATTGGACTTAAAAATGTTGAAGTAACTCTGCAGCAAATCACAAACAGAAACGACAACACATGCAGAAGGTAGGGAGAGACCAAAACGACAACCCTTTATGCGTAACCCAGGAAATTAACAGTTTACAACGCAGAGTAAAAGGAAGACGCAACACGTAAAATGAACGCATGCATCTGTGTTTTGCGTTGAACACAGGCGTATGGGTTTAACGCAACGCATACAGCTGCGTTTTGCGTTGAATGCACCACAGCGTCCCAACAGGAGATAAGAGAGGCGGGTGTGAAACGTTTTAAAAGGGTTGCAATGTTAATTCGTCCCATCAGCTACAGTAGAGGGAAGAAAGAGTGAGTGCTTAGTGGCTTGGGGTGTGGGTCTGCGTGTAACTCATTTTTCTGCGTGTAACGTAAACGGGGAGAGAGCTGGAGTTTCGGGGCACAACTCAGGTAGTGAAGGATAGAAGAGAGGATTTTTAGCTAGGGATTGGAATGGGGGCTAAAGCATTTTTTCGGAAAAGACCCATGAAGGGCTAGATGTCCTGACACTCGTTCAGAGGTGACATCGACACCAACAACCTGGGTTAAGTATTTTTTTATTACTTGGTTGTTTCTTTATCTTATTAGGAATTAATGGTGTTCTCCTATATTAATTGAATTGGATATTATATATAGGTAATCGGATTTTCGTTATTGTTCAATTATTTGTGTATGAACCCGTTGGGTGTTCATTTAATCGTTAATTGCAAACCCATTGCTAGAATTTCGATTTAATCCGTATTGTTATGTTGAAATTCAGGCGTAGCGACTAATGATTCGTAATCATTAGAGATAACATGACTTAGGTTAACTGACGCATTGTATGTGATTGTTGCCTTGATTAATCGGTTTTCCTAATTCGTAATGCTACTACCTAATTAAATCTAGAGATCGTATCCTAAGTTATTCAGTGGTTAGGTTTAATTAACGATCATATCTTAATTAAACAAAACCTAAGAGAAAACTCGGGTTAATTCTTAACTTACGATTAACAGTTGCTAGGAGAGGTTTGAGAACAACAAATTAATGAAATATTCTTAATTAGGCTGTAGACTGAGATTGAACCAAAGAATCGGGTCCCTACCAAATTCCCCACTTTTATAAATTTTTTATGTTTTCATTAATTTGTTTTTATTAGTTAGTTTCATTTTATTTTTTTTCTTTCAAAAATCAAACCCCAACCCCTCCCCCCTCGCGTTAATCCTAAACACCGGTTAATTTTATTTCATAAACTTTACACACTCTCTCTGTGGATCGACCTAGACTCACCACTGCTATAGTAGTAGTTCTAGTTATTTTATTTTGACTAGCGTAATGACGCGCGGTCACTTCACTTAAATGGAGGGAGAGCCATTTCATAAGGCATGGGAACGCTTCAAACTCCTGCTCATTTAGTGTCCACACCATCATTTTCCAATCCACATGTAGAACCAGTTCTTTTATGATGGATTGAAACAATAATATCAGTATAGGACAATGCAACAGGAGGAGCTATGGGAGAGAAGACAGCCAAAGAAACATATAAGATCTTCGAAATGTTGGGGGCCGATTCTCAACAAAACAGCATGTGTAACATATCCCTCTTATAGAGCATATGCCCAACATACTAATGATATTTGAGAACATACCCTACGGGAATGACACATTAGGACAATCGCATTAACACATTTTAAGGCACCACACATATCATAAGTAAACCAATATTCAATTTGGCCCATTTCATTAACAAACATATCCACTCATAAATGTCATTACATTTCAAAATTTACATGTACATTATACAATGAAAAAAATGTTGTTCTTGATGCATAATGATTATAGACATCTATAGTTACAACTGATCCCGACCACTAGCTCATGTCCAAGTGTAGTAGCTATACTCCAACTAGACTAGCTAGATCTCTTCTGAAATTGAAAAATAACGTTGCAATTTTGATAAGTTTGCAAACTCAGTAAGCAAACCATCATTGATGTGCTCACTATAGTTAGAACACAAAGTCAAGTATATAACCATTTTCTAGAAGTTTAACACATCATCCATTATCAATTCCCACCTCATATTTTGTCATATCTCATCAAGTACAAGTATAACATATATATAAACATTTCATAACACTATTTCAGAACAATCCATTAATTGATTTCAATCATTCATATAATACATGTAAAGTTATATATATATATATATATACAAATGCACACGTGACTCCATTTTCATTTTACTTTGTTGTGACTAAGCACCTATTTACTATCTTGTATCCGTTGTGGATACTGGGCTCATTTCATTTACTATCCCATATCCATTGTAGATACCAGGCCCATTATTAACTGATCCTGTGGCTTTTTGTGCATAATTCCTGAGCTTAAAGCTTTATTTCACATTGGTCATTCCGGTCACAACTCCTTTATCTGATCATGCATATCAATATGATGGAATGCATCAATTCACATAATATGCTATCAATAATTTTCATTCAATATGTCCATGTCATTTATCACTTTCTTTAGACTTGAGTCCGGCATTCAACATTCAGTTGAGTACACACTCCATATTTCACATACAATTTGAAAACACTTACATAAGTATCAAACTCCTCAAACTAACAATGTCTGGAATCATAGCAATAAGTAACTGTTCAATAACTAAAAGTTAACCAAAAACAATTCAATCATAGTGAGAAACATCTAGGATAACTCATAGTACGCTCCAGAAAAGCTATTGCCTTGATGATCTGACAATGTCTGGCTCATAACGATCACCATGCGTGTTTCTCATTATGCATGGACACATAGTTAGTCAATAACTTGGTTAACGATATGATTATTCAATCATTCACATATATTTATGCCATATTTCAATGCATGCTCAATTGAATTTCCAGGTATGTATTCATGTACAAAGATCTTGACCATTCAAATATTATAGCTTGTGTGCTACTATTTTGCAATCAAGTTTATACCTTAAGTAAGATTGATTTATTCCCATTTCATCATTCACACATTCACCAAACCTTTCTAGTAATATATCATAACACAATTTCTCATTCATTCATACCTAGTATACATTGCTCATATCTTTAGGATTATATTTGCATTCATAAGAACTCCTTTACTCTTATGACAATTCATAATTTCCGGATTTGGATACATTGATATCAAAGAAATCCATTCTTTAAGTTATGTTACCAATTAACAATCTAAACTTATCAAGCTCTTGATCAATTAATCAAGCAACACACTGGGTTCATTCCTAGCCTTAATTAAGTCCAAATACACCAATTTAGAGTCACTTTTCCTCAGTTGGTTCAACAAACACACAAAATTGAGATTATCATTTCAAAGCTTTGCCCATGATCATGGAGGACCTTCCCATAATTATAGGATGAGTGCCCCGAAGTGCACTATCCAATTTCCCTATATTCTCCATGAATTTCATCTACTTAGGATCATCATTAACACTTCAAATTTTCCAAAGTTCATACTCTCAAAAGCTACTTCAATTCATGTTAATATAGCTTCCATCTTGGTTTCATTAAAGCTCTTTAAATTCTATTCATTTATGTCACTAACAATCATTCTTACATATACACTAACATCCCCAATTTTTTCCAGATACAAACAAAAACTCTTTTATATCAAATTTAAAACACCTTCATAATATTGCATTAATTATACCTTAATTAAACTCAATTCCTAATCCATTTCTTCTTAATTTCCAGATCAAAATCATTCATTTAACAGCTTATAAACTATTGTTTTTCATGTATGCTAAATAGAACAGGAACTACCATTCATGCATCATTTTCCCAGCACACATTTAACACCAATACTTTAATCAATTAATCCCCAATTCAGTCATCATCAAGTTCTATTATTTTATATCACAAGAGATTAGTATTTTACTTACTCATTCAGCCTAATTGTCTCCTAAAATATCAACCTAGCTTGGCCTTATGTGCATGCATGATCATCCCAAGGGCAGTGACAAGAAGAAGAAAGCAAAATGTATCTTTATGAAGAACTTGACTAAGGTTTTGAGGTGATAATGGACATAATTTAGGCAGAAGTTCAAAGTTGTGAGGAAGAAGTGAATTTCAGTGGTCAGAAGGAGGAGAGGGATGAATCACAACAGAAACAATGAAGAAGATGATTCTGCATTAGTTTACATTATTAGGTGCAAGGTGTTTATGTATTACAATGACTATTTTCATGTTTGCATGCAAGCCACCTGTCCTCACCTTATGCTGCCAAATGTCACCAAGATCATAGGCCATTTGTCACTCAATTCTACTGCCATGTGTCACTTATTTCTTAGGCTTAGTCATCCTAATTTTCCACATGTCAATTTGTCTTACCATTGACATTTTTCCTAGAATAAATATACATATTAATTCATCAATTTCTCAATTGTAACAATTAATTCCAAATTGCTAATTGTAATCCATCAATTCTTATTATTAAAGAGGATTGAGATCCAAGTAGGGCAACTTACAGCTCAATTGCACAATAATCAAAAAGGAAAGTTGCCTAGTCAACCCGAGCAAGCATAAGCAGTCACTATTCTATGAAGCGGTAAGGTAATCGATAAGCATGTTGAGATCCCTTCTAATATTTTTGATGCAATTAATTAAAAGGAGGTGAGCCTCCCCAATAAAGAAAATAAGCATAATGGAGGAAGCAATGGGCACGACAGCTCTTCAAGCCAGTTTCAAAAGGATGAAAAACTGGGGTATGCAACTGATTGCAATAAAGGACTAAGATTGCATAAGGCGACTAATCCTTATAGACCTCTAATCCCATATCCAAGCTACCTTAAGGAATCGAAACAAGATAAGCAAATTTCTTATCTTTATAATATGTTTTCCAAATTTAATATTAACCTACCTTTTTTAGGTGTGTTCAGAAACATTCCAACTTATGTGAAGTTCTTCAAGGAACTAAGCCGCCAGAAATTGAAGTTTGAGCCAAACTAGAAGGTGATAGTTTTAAAGGTTTCAAGTGCGGTGCTACAATAGTAATTACCACCCAAATTAAAGAATCCGGGGAGTTTTATTATGCAAGTATCAATGGGTAATGGTGATGAGATTAACGGTATGATTGACCTAGGGGCGAGTATAAACCTTATACCTCAATTTATTTATGAGAAACTGGATCTAAGACAATTAAGACAAACTAATATGTGCCTACAATTGGCTAATAGGACAATCCATTATTCGAAAGGAATATGGAAGATGCGTTGGTGAAGGTTGGTGAATTGATTGTTCTTGTAGATTTTGTGGTCTTAGATATAGGGGAGGTTAAACAACAAGGGAAGGAGCACACCATACTCTTAGGGAGGCATTTTATGGACACTACTAATACCTTGATTGACGTGAAGAACAAAAAGCTGAGATGACTGTTTTAGGAGAAACAGTAGAATTCCCAATCTCTAATGTTGAACCTGTTCCTACAACTACTATTTATAAAGAATGCTCTCGTGTTGATTAGTTTAATCCTGCAAACTTTGATTTTATATTGTAGGAAGAAGAAGAAAAGCAGTTGAGCTTGGTGAGGGAGATTGATAAGTACTGTCAATTGCTAGATGATGTAACTGTAAGAGAGGTTGGAAAATTTTTAGAGAGGAAGACCCGTGAAGAGAAGGCAACAGGGGAATCGATCACTTTAGACGATCTACCTTAAGCGTAATGGTTGAGATGTCCACCTGAAAGACATTAAAAAAGCGCTAAATAGGAGGCAACCTATATCATTTCTGTTTTGTCTTTCAATTTAGTTGTTTGTTATTTCTTTTAGTGAAACTCAACTTAATCTATTTGTTTTGTTTGCACAGGCCTTCTTTTCAATCTCTTCTATTTGTCTTCCTCACAACTATCTCCACTCCTCAATTTCGGACGCCATGCTTATTTCCATGCTTCACACCGCATCGACGCAACTACCATCACACTTTCGTATCGTATTTCTTTGCCTATTCTTTTTATTATTCTTACTGCATTCAGTTTAATTTCTTTTAGTCTTTAATGTTTGTCCTCGTTCATGTTAATTTTTGTCTTTTGTCTTAGACGTCTCTTATACTTTTTTGTGTCATATTAGGAATAATGTGATGGTTAAGTGTGGGGGAGAGTATTAATTCTATATTGTGTGTTTATTTTCCCATTTATTATTTAAAGATGCATGATCATTAAATGAACTCAATCAAGATTAGAAATGCATAATATGAGTGAATGAGTATACTTGCACGTTTAAACTAATTTAACTTGGATTTCAGTTAAAAGGACATTAGCTTGTTGTGATAGATTTATGACACTTTTCATTTGGTAAGATTTTGAGCCTTTTGAATTATTAAACTCCAACTTCGAGTATTATTTGTTGAGAGTGTTCTTTCATGATTAAGGAACTCTAGAACTTGCTTGCAAATACTAGTTGAGATCACATAACCTTATGTAAACATTGAAATAATGAAGGCAATCAGGATTTACCCTATTAGCTTAAAAAGCCAACATAGTGAGCCCCCTTAAGCTTAAATGAATCTATTTCTTTCTTTAAACCCAAAATACGAGCCTTGACCTTGATTGTTTATCCGCTTCATTACACCTACCATAAGTGCAAGTTAAGCATTTGAAAAGGTATAATCGGGTTTAGGCAATAAGTGTGGGAGAATCATAGCTTATAGTTAGCTTTTTGAGTTAGGGATGAGTATGGTTATAGTAATTTTCTCTCCTCTATATTTTTCTTCCCATAATTTCCTTGTTTTAAATGAATAAACAAATAATTAAAAAAATAAAAACAAAAACAAAATGGAAAAGAAACAAATGAAAGAGAAGACGACTAGAAAACGAAAGAAGAGGAGAGATATAAAAATGGGGAGCGCTAACTTTATTACGTAAGAGGAAAGAATTGAGTTTTTTATTTTTCATTTTTTTGCATCACTTTGAATGCTCAATTAGTTATGTGGTTTTAAACTATAATTTTCCTTTTTCTTCCTACCCTTAGCCCAACCCCATTACAACCAAAATAAAGACCTTTGGATTGATGTTTGTGTTTGATATGAGTAGTGGAGACTAGATTAGTAAGCAAGCCTATGGTAGATACCTTACATGAAATGAATGATGTAATATTTACTACCTTTGAATGCTTGAGAGGATGGAGAGCGGAGTGAGTATCTATCACACTTTCTTTTATAAATTAAAAATAAATTAATGAATAAAGTACAATAGAGTATAGAACTACTGAAGAAAGACCCCGTTTAGATATATTGACTAATCATCGTATAAAAATGACATACGCTATTGACTCATTCCAAATTAGTAATCAAATCCACCCCCATCCTCTGAGCTTCCTGAAATGTTCCAAATTAGGGTTGGTTCTTCTATCAATTCGTGATACAAATCGCGACCTTCCGGTAAGGATCTTCATTGTCATCGAGTCAAAACTTCATCCAAAGATGATTATATTACCTATCTTCCCTTATACTTGCAGTGAATGCAGAGATCTTGAACTATGGGTACGCTATTGGCTCTCCTTATAACTTGCAATATGTTACTTCCATAGGTTAGATCTAACTTTCAGTCCTTGTCTAGTAGTTGTGTTCCATTTCCCAGCAAGTATATTGTTCTCTCTCTTTCTACATGATAGTTTGTAGCACTAAATCAGTCGATGTTCCTTGTTCTAAAATTTTTGCTGATTTCTTTCTTTCCATATCTCTAGGGTAGATATGGCAAGAGATAAAACCTTCCTCTTTAGAGTAAAGAGGAAGCTTACACTTCTAATAGAATCTTAGCAACCTCGATGAGTGAATTTGAGGTCCCATGCCAAGAAAGGTAATTTCTAATCCTGTTCCAGATGAAATCGAAAAAAGGGCATAGGAAGAATAGGTGGTCCCTAGTTTCAATACCTTTTCTACACAAACAACAATTTTGGTCCAAATTCTGGATAAATTGGAGTATGTCCATTGTTGCTACCCTATTCCTTACCACCAACCATAGTAGGAAAGCAAAACTTAGCCTGAGAATATTACACTAGATAACTTTGGCCTAAGGATCATCTTGATCAGAGTGACAGAGCCATTTCTTGTAGATTTTGCTATAAAAAGTTTCAATAAAAGATTTTTTTCCATAGAAAACAGTCCTGTAAGCTAGGATCAAGAGGGTATGGAGGTCTTAAATGACTAATTGAATCAGGAAATTGTATCCATTCATTATGATTTATAAGACTAGCTACCTTAGCTCTGTGGTCACGATCTGAAAAAGCAGAAACAACAATGGGGTTAGAGGAAAGGGGACCATAACCTATCCAATTATCGTGCCATAGGAAAGCAGTTTAGCCATTTCTAATTTTACAGAAGACATCGTTTGCTACTTCTTCCTTTTTCTTAAGATCTTATTAAGGAACCAAGAATGAGATGGCTTTATAGGAAGGGACCATATACTGTTCCCTTTTAAAAAGTAGCTATGGAACCATTTCATCCATAATGAATGCCTATCCTAGATCATTCTCCAAAGCCTTTTGATCAGAAAGATATTATTTGCAACTCTTATAGAGATGATCCCTAGCCCAGCCTTCACCTTTGGTTGGTTTACACAGATCAGCCCATTTAACCTTAGGAACCCAAAACCTTCATTTGCTTTCCCCCATAAAAATCTCTCATCATCTTCTCCAAAGTTTTGACTACGTATGCGAAGAATTGCTTGTTCATGGAGTATTATAAGTTTCAATTTCTTAGGTTATGATTGTTAAATTGATTGTTAATATCTTTGACTATTATTTAGGAAAATTGTTGTTTTCATTGTTTGTTCTTTTATAGTTTAGTGCTCTTTATTATGCTTAAGGACAAGTATAGTTTAAATGTGGGAGAATTGTTGTGTCTAATTTCTATTGCTTTTAATTTCCTTCATATCTTGATTTTAGTTACTAATCTTTATGTTTTGATCCAAATGTGAGAAAAATTGAGTGAAAATGGTGTGAATATTGCATGAATGTTAATTACATTATTTTTGTGAATTTTGCATATAGGTTAAAGGGAAAGTCACGTAAAGTTGCATAAAAAGAGAAATTAAAAATTAAAAAAGAAAAGAAAAGAAAAATGGTGACAAGTGTCACCACCTCACAATGGTGATAATTCACCACCTTAAAGGTGGTGTGACTAACATTTAATTAAGTTAAATGTTAGTCATGGTGTCACCACCGTGCATGACTAACATTAACAAGATGAAGATTATTACTGACTCCTTCACTATAGCTTTAATTCCTCGCTGTGCTATCCTCTCCTTCTTCTTGTATCCAAAACTTTGCTTTTGAATCCTTTCCTTGATCAATCTATACTCTCCTTGTTTTGGTATCCTCAACTAATTTGATTTACCTCTTGTTCTTCTAGGACAACTTGGTTATCAAAATCCTTTGGTGGGAAAGGAGAAGAAATGTTTGGAGGAGATTTTTCTTAGCAGAAATGAACCAAAAGTGAGACTCTTCTCCTGCAAATTTCGACTCACTTATGCATGAAAGGAGAGAGAGAGTCAAACCATGCAAGAACACCTTCTTACACTCCTAATTTCGGTTATGCATGGAAAATAAGAAGAGAGAATAGTATCTAATGCATCACTTCTTTCTTTAATCAATCATAAAGTAGCTAATAAATGAGATTCTTCTCATTTATCTTTAAGATGGCTATATGAAAAGACTATTAACCTAAATATGACTTACCAATTTCGGTTTTGTAAGATGGAAGAAGGAAGATGGTCCATCTAATACACATCTTTCTTCTTTAATCCAATGAATGCTAATAGGTTATATGCTAATATTAAATGATAACCATTAAACCATTTAATGGTAAGTTCATAACTCTATTTAATGATGATAAACCATAATAAAGACCATCTTTATTTAGCA
>JAOTAZ010000005.1:22840595-22851553 GCA_025629785.1 Erythroxylum oxycarpum
ATATGGAGGCCATAATATGCCTGAACATAGCAAAATAATTTTAAACACTCCTAACCCGTTCCAAATTACTAGTTTACTCTTCCCATCGGTGATGGGATGTTACACACATTGCCGTTGAGAATTTAATCTCGAACGAAATGACAATCCACCTCGATATGTTTAGTGCGCTCATGAAAGACCAAATTGTGAGAAATATGGAAAGCGGCTTGACTATCACAAGCAAGCGTCATTGAGTGCGGATGAGATACTCCAAGGCTAGCTAACAATCCCTTCAGCCATTTAAGCTCATATGTTGTCACCGCCATGGATCTATATTCCGCTTCGGCAGAGGATCGAGAAACCGTGTATTGCTTCATTGTCTTCTAAGATATCGGAGAAGTGCCCAAGAAAATCAACCATCCTGTGAGTGATCTTCTTGTCAACGGACATCTAACCAAGTCCGCATCACACCAACCGTGTAACTGTATATCACTCTTGCTGCTCAAAAATATCCCTTGACCCGGATTCCATTTCAAGAATCGAACAATTCGAAGCGCTGCATTCTAATGATCAATGCGTGGTTGCTGCATAAATTGAGATAAAACATGAACACTATATGCAAGCTCCGGTCTTGTGAAGCATAGATAAATCAGCCGTCCAACCAAATGATGATATTGTTCCGAATCATTTAGAAGAGATCCTGTAGCTAGAGCCAACTTATGATTTTGTTTAATAGGAATACTCGCTAGTTTGGCCCCTAAAAGTCCAACTTCTGAGATGATGTCACGTATGTATTTGTGTTGATTCAAAAAAATTCCCTCTGGAGAACGCGTAACTTCCACGCTAAGAAAATATTTTAAAGGTCCCAAATCCTTCATATGAAAACAATCACTGAGATAAGATTTAAATAACTCAATGGCTTCATGATCATTACCTGAGATAATCAAATCATCAACATAAACAAGAACATTGACTTGGGATGCATCTCGTCGCAAGGTAAAAAGAGAGTAATCTGAATGTGATTGTTTGAATCCATAATCTTTCAAGGCTGTTGAAAGCTTGGCAAACCAGCATCTTGGCGCTTGCCTGAGCCCATAAAGAGATTTTTGAAGCCTACACACTTTTCCCGGTTGTGTTACCCGGAAGCCAGGTGGTATTTTCATATACACTTCCTCCTGAAGATCCCCATGTAAAAAGGCATTGTGAACATCCATTTGATGCAATTCCCATTGTTTGGCTGCTGCAATAGCAAGGAATATTCGAACAGTAACCATCTTAGCAACCGGCGCAAATGTGTCGGTGTAGTCGATCCCAGCAACTTGATGATTACCATAGATCATAAGACGAGCTTTGAGCCGTTCGATGGTGCCATCTGAGTGATGTTTTATTTTATATACCCATTTGCATCCGAGCGCCTTTTTACCTTTCGGAAGATCCTCTATCACCCAAGTTCCATTCTTTTCTAAAGCCTCGATTTCACTAGACATGGCGTCACGCCATTCTTTGCTTCTAGCAGCTTCTGAGTAAGACATCGGTTCTCGTGCTGTAGTAATAACTGCAAGAAAGCTTCGATGTTGCGCAGAGAAATTATCACAGTTCACATAATGTGCTATAGGATAGGGCTTACCTTGGGGATGCCGTGGAGTGGAGAATTTTGGGGATGGACTCTTTCGTTGTATGGTGTGCGTGACATATTCTCGCAACCGAACTGAGGGTTGCTTCACACGCCTTCCACGTCCCAACTCTTCCCCATCATTTCGATCATCAATTTCACTATTTTCATCATCATTTTCAGCCCGCTGCTCATCCATGTTAGTAGCTTGTCTGTCATTCAAAACCATTTCCTCATTCCATGCCTCGTCGAGTCCTTCACTTTGAGAAAGTGTAGTTGTTTCAACTATGGACTGTTTTTCAAGAGTTGTAGCAAAAGGAAATTGATCTTCAAAGAAAACAACATCTCTAGAGACGAAAAATTCCATGTTTTCCAAGTCATACAAACGCCAACCCTTCTTCCCATAAGGATAACCCATGAACACACACTTTCGACTCCGACTGGCAAACTTATCCCTTGTCTTACAATGAGCATAACACAATGACCCAAATATTCTTAGATGACCAAAATCTGGCTGTTGGCCATAGAGAACCTCATATGGAGTTTTTCCGTTTAAACCTAAACAGGGAGTTTGATTAATTAAGTAACCAGCAGTCAAAATGCACTCACCCCAAAACCTGATGGGAAGCGATCCTTGAAATCTAAGAGCACGCGCAACATTTAAGATATGCCTATGCTTCCTTTCGACTCTCCCATTTTGTTGTGGAGTACCGGTACATGAAGATTGGAAAATAATACCATGCTCTAGAAAATAATTGCTCATGCAAGTAAATTCTTTCCCATTGTCACTTCGAATCATCTTTACTTGTTTATTAAATTGTCGATTGATCATAGAGAAGAAATTTTTGAATATAGAAGGCACTTCGGATTTGTTATTGATCAAGAAAATCCACACACTCCTTGAAAAATCATCAACTAATGTCAAAAAATACGATGCACCACAAGTAGACAAAGTGTGATACGGACCCCATAAATCACAATGTATCAACTCAAAAATATCAACTGCACGATGTTCACTTAAAGGAAATACTTCTCTAGTTTGTTTTGCTCGAAGGCACACATCACAACACTTATTAAAACTCTCATTTCTACTACCTCTATCTACCTTCGGAACAAGTTTAGTCATTTGCATAGATGGATGTCCTAACTGCTTGTGCCACATTTCTAACGAGTTGTCGGCACACACTCTCATTGCCTTAATCCTTGGAATTTCCCGAAAGTAGTAGAGTCCATCCCTTTGTTCACCCGCTCCAATCAGCATCCTCGAGGTACGGTCCTGTATAACACATAATTTTTTGGTGAACTGAATAAAATAAGCATCATGATCCATAAGTTGTGACACAGAGATTAGATTGCATGTCAAATTAGGCACAAAGAGAACATTTTGCAATAATAAATCTCCTCCAAGAGCAACAAATCCTTCCATAGTAGCCATAGATTGACTCCCATCTGGTAACCCAACAGAACAACTAGAGATTTCATGAATGTCATGTAAAATTTTCAGATTACCTGTCATATGATTAGACGCTCCTGTGTCAATAATCCAAGACAATTGATTACCCGTCATCTTCTCAGTCGAAATTGGTTTCATACCCTTTAATTCTTGGAGCAAGACTTGCCACTGTTCATTGCTAAGCCCAGGCAAACTGGTTGTTTTTGTCTCATCAGTGCTAGTAGCTGAGGTTGCTGCTCCCTCAATGTGGGCCTGGACAGCATTAGCTCGCTGCCCTCCCCGTCCTCGGCCACCTGATTGACGCTGACCTAAGTTCTTGCCACGGCCTCCACCTTTCACAGTTCCTCGGGGTCGATCTCCCCACCATTCAAAGTATCCAATAATAGCAAAACAATTATCATAATCATGTCCAGATTGTTTGCAATGGGAACAAAGCCCCCTTTCTCCTTACTTTCTCCACGGCCTTGACTTTGCACCGCCATAGCCATCACATCAGGATGATCTTCCACTTCATAAGATATGGTTGTCACTCGTTCTTCTTGAATAACCATTGAGTAGGCCTTGTTCAAGAATGGCAATGGAACGTTAGCTAAGATGTTGGATCTAATCGTGTTGTATATCCCATCCAATCCCATCAGAAAATGATGAACCTTTTCTTCTTCTCGTCGTTTTTCCAACTCGGCAGAAAGTTGACAAGTGCAGTTCCCACATCTACAAGTCGGCAACTGGTCAAAATTTTCCAATTCATCCCATATAAGTTTCAATTTTCCAAAATAATTGACAATTGTCAATCCTTTATACTTGCAATTTGCAAGATCATATCGAAGTTGTTGAATTCTTGGACCATTGGCCATTGAAAATCTCTCTCGGATATCATCCCACAAATCCTTTGCCACCTCGACATGTGATATGGTGGATCGGAGAGTTGGTTCAATGGTATTGCGGATCCACGAAACTAACAACGAGTTAATGGTCCACCAATCTTCAATGTCGGCCGACGTATCACTGGGTTTTTTAATCGATCCGTCAATAAATCCGAACTTCTTCCTGGCACGTAACGCCGTTCGGAAAGAGCGAGCCCATTCTTCATAGTTTTCTCCCTTCAATTGTACTTGAGTGATTGTAAGTCCAAGATTATCAAGTGAGGTAATATCATACGAAGAAATCGTTTTCCGTACAACAGTCCCTTCACCGGAACCACCTTCTCCACCAGCCATTGCAGATCTTACCAGTTCAAACTGAGCCCTGATACCATGAAGAAATCAATAGAATGACTGTGGGAATTTTCTGTGTTTTTCATTCCTTTGATGCAAACCCATATATACACGGTAAATACAAAAAATAGAAAAAATCTCTCCTAAACTTTAGCACCTAATCTCCTAATAAAAAGGAAACAGATATTTACATTAATTACAATATATATCTACAAAATAATTCCTAATAGTGTGAGATTAAATTAGCTGTCATAATTTCCATGTTCCTATTTTTTCTTGCATGCAATGAACTATCTTAAACACTTACAATTCTCATGAGTTTAGCATGATAACAATGAGAAATAAGCATTGCTTCATTATAGAGTTGAAACATGGTAAGTATAAACGAGAAACATTTGTATATAGTTGAAAACAACAAAAGTAGAGTGAAGAAAAAGAGTGTAATTGTGCAGCACTCCGCGTCAAAGAATAAATGATTGAGAGTGACAAAATATATATATCGAGGGACTGTAACTGTACGTGTTGGGTTGGGGTCGCTTACTAGAGGTAGGAAAGGGATACTTTTCAACTCATTTGACAAAATTAAACTAATTTGCCCGAAAGTCATTTTCTCGGCTCTGACTTACGAGGAGCGCTGTGGGCCCTAAGTGTCGACGCACGCGTGCACGCCCAGGGGACCCCACAGACGTTGACTTAGCTGTCAGCAGGTCATATTTGGTCTCTTTAAGTCTTAACGTAATTGCCGTCGTCCACTTCACTTCAACTCCTCCGCCGCCTCTCGCTTCCCTTCTCATGGATCCTGGTTAGTCAACCTTTTTTTAAAAAAAAATATTTTCTAAAATGCCAATTTCATTCTTTTTATATGGAGTAAATATGCAATTTCATAACCGTATTTAAGAAGTTGTATATCTCGAGTAAGTAATGTACAGTTAACCAAACTTTAGTTCATATGCCATACGATTTCTCAAGTTAAAGGCTATACAAGAAACACTTGCGAAATTATATCATTTTCCTTCATTTGTTATCTGGATTGACTAGTCAGAAAGAAAATTAATCCCACATACAGAAGCACACCCTTAGTCCCTTACCCTTTGGCTTCTAAATATCTTCAATCACAGCAAATGTGAAAATGACATTATCCTTGAATTAGGTTAATAATCAAAGCCACTCACCACGTAATCATTAAATTTCCAACATAATTGAAATACTACGGCTAGCTCTTATTACACCACATTTAATGTTATATCCACCTAACTTTAAAAAAAAATGAAGTCATTACACCAACAAGCTCACGTCTATGGCTAAAAATAATCAACAAGTCGGTGTTTGGTTCTATTAAAAGACAAAGCTTTGGGCGATCAAGAGGACAAACATTGACGTTTCCACTAATGTTTTAATGATATGCTGAGTTGATTGTCAACTTCCTCAGGGTGTGACGTCTGAGGAGGCCAACTGGCTTGTCTTTGAGATCGAGTAAAGCATCCATTTCTACAACCGAAAATAAAAATCTATACACACTCACACACACACACACACATATATATATATATATATTTCCATAAAGAAGTCAACCCTCAAGTGAAGATTCCATTATTGCATAGGCTGCGGGTTTAATTATATTCAGAAAGCAATTAATTAAAGCTACGATAGTAAACAGAAACATTTTGATATTTAGTGATAACCGGATTAATTTTCTAAGCTAACACAGTATGCATATAATCTAGCTCCTTTAGGATCTTTTAGTTATTGCATAGGTCTTCATTGATAATTGCAATCAAGCTATTAATACGACAAAGTTTGGGGGTAGTTTCGGACCATGGATGAAATCCCATACATGATTCTTTGTAAATAATTGAAGTCAATAGAGGTTGAGGGACTTTACCCAACAATTCACGTTCCTACGTGCCAACTAAGAAATTGAGTTTACCCTTATTTTAAATGAATAAAATACTTCATCATTTCAAACTATTTTATAATTTTTTCGGTAATATTACTTTTTTTTAAAAAAATTGTTACAAGTACTTACCAAATTATTTTAACAAAAACTGCTCCATATAATTGCCCTAGCTTGGTCATTAAATGATGAAAACTATGCTTTGATAACGATTTGGTTAAAACTTTAGCCAATTGATCGGTAGTTGCAATATAACGCACTTAAAGTTCTTTGTTAGTAACTTATCCCATACATAATGAAATTCAATTTCCAAATGCCTAGACCATGTATGAAAAATAGATGTCGTAGGAACATAAGTAGCAATTAAATTAGCACACCAAAAAATTGGAAAGGATATTGAAGGAATACCAATTTCTTGCATCATCGATTGTAAGCATCATAACCCAGCTACAACAGCAGCAATTGCATGATACTTAGCTTTGCTAGATGATTTGGCCACCATCCTTTGTTTCCTTGATCCCTACAATCTTAAATTGTAACCAATATAAATAACGAAACCTATGGTACTCTTACAATCGTCAAGGCTGCCTCCCCAATTAGAGTCATTATAAGTCGAGATATGAAAAGAACTTGAGCGTCTTAAAAATGACATGATCAATATTACTGTTGTAACATCCCGTTCCTATACTAAGGGTTGAGACCTGAAATTTTAGTTCATGTGAGCTCAAAAAGAGATTAAGGAAATGCTTTTTTTTTTTACTCATGCATAATGTTAGCATATATGCACATAAATATTGAATCTTTGCATATAAAAAAGTGGTACATGCATTCATTGACAACTTCCGAGTATAATTGATGTTAAATGTGATTTTATTGAAAATAAGAAGTAGAGGGAGTAGAAAGAGTGATATTAGTATAAGTTGTGATAAGGAAAGATTTGGAAACAAAATTGGTAGTGATCTGAAAAATATTCACTGAGTGTGCTTCGGTCTGTTAGCCATAACTTTTTTTTTCTAGTTTCCAAATGAGATGATTCTTTGCTTGGATTAAACTAGAAACATATGGATACATTTCTTATGAAGACATCGAATTTCAATTCTGTCTTTAAGAGTATCAAAATTTCATGAAGTTGAGAACTGAGTGCAATACATTGGTGGATGAATGTAAAATTTGTCTTTGGATTTTAGGGGAAAATTTGGGATTGATCTAGATAGATTTTGACAAAGTTCTCAGAGTTGTAGATCTTTCTGTTATCTTTCCAACAGTATATAGCATGAAAATTTTGGACATTGGACTTGAAAGTTCTGGTCCCCATAAGGGAAGATGTATCTTCTATCTTTTTGCTTCTTCTGTAATGACATGTTGTTTGTGATGACTCGTCTTCTATGTTTTGCTTCTTCTATGATGACGTGTCTTCTATGTTTTGCTTCTTCTATAATATCGTGTCGTTTGTGTTTTGCTTCTTCTGTGATGATGTGTTGTCTATGATGACGTGTCATCTATGTTTTGCTTCTTTTGTGATGACGTGTCATCTTTGTTTTGCTTCTTCTATTGTTTCGATTGGCCTATCTTCTACTCCATTTTTTACCCTTAAAAAAATAGAATCAGTCTTTGAGGTCTTCATGAAATTTATAGATCTTAAAGTTTTCTTTCAAACCATATAAATAACACCCAAATTCGATATCTTTACGGAAAGTTATAGCAATTTTCCCCATTTGTTTGTCTTTTTACATTAGTCTGCTTTTTTCCTTTGGCTTCGTCTGTATCTATCTTCTGTTCCATTTTTTACCCTTCCAACGATAGAATCTGTCTTCAAAGTCTTCACAAAAGTTGTATATCTTAAAGTCCTCTTTCGAACCATCTAAAGAACACACAAATCCGATATCTTTAGAGAAAGTTATGACAATTTTTCCCATTCGTCTATTTTTCCTTTGGCTTCGTCTGATCCTATCGTCTAGTTCATTTTAACCATTCAAATGATAAAATCTGACCTAAAGGTCTTCTTAAAAGTTGTTTACCTCAAAGTCCTCTTTGAAATCGTTCTATGATGATCTTAATTCAACATCTCTAGTGAAAGTTATGCCAGTTGTCCCAAGACAAGTTCAATATGACAAAACCCTGTTTGATTCTTTTAGCCATAACTTCTTCTCTAGACACCCAAATGACTTGATTCTTGAACCATTGTACTCGTAAGACATTGCTCTACATCTCCACCTAAAATCATAGCCATATGAACTAAAGTGAGAAATATAGAGTGAAAAAGTAGGACGGGTACAATGTGTGTGCTCTTAAATAATATGAACTGATATTATTCCACTAAACATACTTCAGTATTTTAATGATTTCTGGACCAGTATAGCTTCAAATGAGATGATTTCTGATTTTTGGTAAACTAGAGACATGAAGCTACAAATGGTATGAATAAATTGGAATCTAATTCAGTCTCTAAGATGTTTAAATTCTAGATGGAAGTTATGTATAGTATACTATTTTGGACAAAAGCAATCCAAAAATGTTTGAAGTATATCTTTTGAATCACTTAACCAAATTGAATGATTTGATGTCATTAGAAACTTAAGATAATGGGAGACATTTTTTAAAAGAAAGTGTTAGGTTAGAATGTTCAAGGGCACTGTTGGCAAGGCACTTAAGTATAAAGGACATAAGGCATAAATGGAAGGGCAAATAGAATAATTCTCAATCATTAAGAGCATAATTGGAAGAAGAAGTGTTGTCTTGCTTATAAATGAAGAAGAAAAATGTGAATTGAGGGATAAAAGGAGAGGATAAAGAAAATGAGAAAGAAGGAGAGAAGAGAGGTTTTGGTGGTTGAGAGGAAGGAAGAAAGTTATGCTAAGTTTTGATTTTTCTTAGTCTTAAAGAGTAATTTTGAGGTTGTACAAGAAGAGAAAAAGGTAGAAGAAGAAAAAAGCTTCCATTTGGTGAAGAATCAAGGTAAGATCATTTTGAATCTTTTGGTTTTTTGGAAGGATTCTTGTTCGTGGAGTTTAGAAAATGCTTGAGTTTAAATATTCTATAATCAATTTTAGTGATTTTTCATTGTGGGATTTTTAAGTGGATTCCTATTGAATAAGATTTGGATTGTTTTAGGGAACCAAGAGAACTCTACCCACGAACAAGGGGAAAGATAACCTTGACTTGGAGTTTTGCAAGCAAACTAGGTGGGTAATATATTTATGGTTATTATGTATATGGGCGATGTGTCTAAGTGTGTGTATATGTTTGAATTGCTAAATTATGAATGGGAATTGGATATTAAGAGATCATGTGAGGTTAGAAAAGAGATGACGAGAAATTGAGTTATGATATAGAGTAACCAAGTGCTCTTGAGGTGTGAGCTTATGAAAAGGGTAAAGATTAAAAGGAGAATTTAAAATGATCATGTTCAAATGAAGTGTAAATCTAAGTTCAATTAGGCATATATGAATTATGAAATGAGAATGAGCATAATATGTGTTCTAGAATATATACCCGGGATTGTCATTGAGCATGCATTGTACATAGCCCATTTATACAATTGTGCATAAATAAATGCTTATACATGTGCAATTATTGATGAGTGTGCAATGTGTGTCTTGCATAAATGGGTTGTGCAGGTCAAGTGTCCGCATTTAGGCGTTTCTCAGAATTTAGAAGCAAACACTAATCTGAAGCGTACTGTGAGTAGATCAAGACGGTCTCACTTCATTGTTTGTCATTTGAATTTTTGTATTAATTGACTACGAAATGATTATGTAAATGTGACTAATTATGTTAGTTTCCAGACAAAAGGTCCGTTGATTATGATGTTTAATTTGAATATTGAAGTGTTATTTGAATGTGAATTGGATGAACTATGTGTACTTAAGGTGATTGTTAAATGTGTTCTAATGTGCATTTGCATATGAATTAAAGTGTGAATTCTCAACTAAATGTTGAATGCTGGACTACGGTCCGATGATATATGAATATGATTGAATGAGATCATGCAAATGTGACTGATGCATTCCATTTCATGAATGTATAAAACATAATGATCGTTGTGACTAGAGTGCCCACCGATTAGAGCTTACAGCTTAAAGAGTGAACATGAGCTTCGAGCTCAAAAGCGAATCAAAGCCTCAAACTCAACGTTTAATGAGCCCTGTATCCCCTAAGCGGCTAAGGGATAGTTATCAATGAGCTCTATATGGGACAATTTAGGCACTCGGTCACAACAAAGTACTAAATAGAAAGAGAGTCTCATGTGCACTACATATGCATAATATGAATGATTAAGTGTATTGAATGTGAAGTGTGATGATTAAGTGTATTGATTGTGAAGTGTGAAATTGAATGTGAAATGTGAAATAATGTAAAATATGAATTAAGTGTTATATGAATGGGTAAGCCATCGATGATGGTCACTCATTGAGTTTATAAAACTCACCCAACATTTGCAAATATTTTTTAGGATCAGAAGAATACCCTGTTAGGCCAATAGGAGTATACCTATAACATCCAAGTGAAGGATAGAGGTCGGGATCAGTTTGCGTCTACATTGCATTTCTCTATTTTGTATTAATTGTATCTTCCACAAATTTTTGTATAAATTTTTATTCCGAAATGACTCGAATGTTTTGTAATTGTGAAAGGGCCCAAATGGCTATTGAAAATTTTGTTGATGGATTTGTGTTAACTGAAAATTTTTATGAATGAATGTGGGCCCAATTTGAGTATCAATTTCTACATATTATGTTTGTGGTTTCAAAAAAACTTTATATCGATTTTTGAATGATTGAGTGCTCTAGTACACCACTCTCGCGG
>JAOTAZ010000005.1:22924184-22941836 GCA_025629785.1 Erythroxylum oxycarpum
ATTTCAAATCCTTGATATATTCACCCACTCTCTTTCTCAAATTTACCCAAATCTTATTCGATCCGACATCTTGCCTCCTTCCCTCCCTTATCGATCACTCCACAAGCATCAAACGAAGAATATTTTCTAATTGTATCCTATGAATTCTATTTTTCCTTTTTGTCTCTCTTTTAAAAAAAATTAAAAATGAGGAAACATAACATGATATTTTCAAAATAGAAAATTAAAAAAATTTGTTATTGAACATGTGATCACATAGCCTGATTGAATCACACAATTTGTTGTAGTTAATTTTGATGCTTTATGCTCACCTAAAAAGATTTGAGGACAACATTGGCAACTATTGATGAGGTTCTATAATATAGTTCATATGTATAGTTATGGCTTAATTTTCAGGTAAATTTTAAGGCATCTTGCTCATTCATGGGTTAATACTTAATACTACAGTTCTTCTTAGATTCAAGAATTTTAAGCAACTGCATATTTGGTCAAATAAGCATTGACATTTCATATCTCAACTTCAACTTTTCAGGGTTTAGAGAAAGGTTTCGCCCCCATTAAGGATGGTGAATGTCTATGATGGCTTATATCTTGCCCATTTTTAGTCAAGTTTGTCAGCTTTGCAGTCTTTTTCAATTGCAGTGACACTTATTCACAGTCAGAATCCTACCCTCCAATCCAAAAATATAGGAGCTAAAGTAGCAAGAATGATGACTGAGATCACGTAGTTGTTATGACTCACATTCTATCGCATAAATTAGTAAGTTGAAAAAGTAAGATGATGATCTTTGCCTTTTTCTTTTAAAGCTTTGCAGTTTGTCGATTGTTAAATTGTGTTCATAGGTTTGGTTTGTTCTTGATCATTGTCACTAGGGAATGGTTATCCTGTAATGGTTACTTGGGAAGCTCTTGTAACTACTCTGTTTTGGTTGAATGTTCATTTTCTTTTGGTCAAGAAAAGTACAATCATCTGAGTGAAAATATCCAAAGAACTTTGTTCATGTCTATTAGCATAATTTTAATATACATGGTGTAATAAACAATTGGATTTTCAAGCGTAAGATGAATCAATATCAAGCTAAAGTTACCCAAAAATCTTAAATTTTTGGAAACCTGAAGAAGATAGCTGTGGTATGCTCTTTCGTATATTCAATCTCATTGCCTAACATTCTTATCTGATGTCTATATTGAAGAATTACAGGCAAATGACCACAATGCCGGGTTAGCTGAAGTTTATGTAACTATTTTATAGTTGTAGTTTCGATTAATTGATTACTTGCATAAGGGTAGGTAGAAATGAATATATATATATAACATGGTTCCTTACAATCTTTTAGGACTTATATGCATGATATCGATCATTAGTAAGATGCAGTGTTCCACGTTTTAATGGTGACAGAACTGTAAACCTAAGCATCTTATTTCATAGACCTCTTACATCTAGAGGATAATATGAATTCCAGGAGTTTCTATATAGCTTGCTCTGTATCATTTATTAAGTTATCCTCCTACACTATAGATAGACTATGCTTTCCTATTTAAGTTAATACGTTATCCTAAGGAGCTAAAATAGCTACTTGCAACCATAGAATGCTGTAAGTTTCTCCAATGAAATATATTTCATCAAATGACCAAAATAAAGTAATCGTGCAAAGATAAGCTATTGAACCTATCCATTTTAATTCACAACAAAAGATACATTTTTAATATGTACACTCAGCTTATAATATACTATATTAGGGTAAAATTGTTCTATACAGAACTCAACCAGCCTACTTTTTGATCCAAAATTTTTTTGTCAACTATTGAACTGCCAGGTAGAAATGCATTAAATTCTACAATTAGCTATAAGGATCAAAAGTCTATACAATAGTGTGTCAATATATGTTCTTCTTTTCTTTACCTGCAAAACCATCTTCAGGATTCCATAACTTAAAGTGATCAATCATATATCTTATTCTTCAATATATAAAGATGTTTATCTTACCACATCGAAAAGATGATGATCCCTTCACTTTAAGCTCACTAAGGTGTTTGGTTGGTTTATGAGAATTGTACTACTCTCTCCAGCCGAAATGTTTGGATCCTTTTGAACGCTATCTTGATAAACAGCTGGCGGTGCAAGCTTTAACTGAGGCATGTTTTCCATTATAAAGATTAGACAACATCTCGAACTACAGCATAGAAGTTCATGTTGATTAATCTTTTAAGCCTAGCCTAGTAAGGCTAAAATTTTTAACAACAATTATAAATAAGATTTACCTCTGATATGTGATGAAGCCCATAGGAATTACCTATCAAATCTTCATGAGGTTGTAACATGTAAGGTCTTTGTGCTTGTGGAGATCTTGTTGAAACCTGATCAATCAAACCATCATCTGGAAGAATAGACTTATTTTTGTCCCTCTGTGCATTCTTCTTTGGCATATAAACGAGACATCCAGATAACGAGCCTCTGTTAGGTGACTCATTTTCTAAAAGTTCGCATCGGAGATGAGTTAGATGACCACAACTGAAAACTAATAGAAAGTAGAAGAACCTTTAGAGAGAAGGCAGTTGCATATACAACATGCTAGACCTCTGGGGGGCATAACCATGAGATGCTCCCTTCTTGAGCAGGCTCATGGCATAGAATGTATCATCCTCTATCACTGATTTAGCAGTATCCTTGAGCAAATAAAAAAAGAACCTGAATCAACAAACTAGTTGATAGTAGTGTCATATTCAACAAGTGAAGCTGATAGGGACAAAGGAGTGAGACAACAAAAAGTAACAGAAAAAGAAGTCGTTGACTAGTGTCATGCAGAGAGCAAAGCCAGTAACTAAACCACATATTTGATACTATTAATGAGTACCAGAATTCTTCTTTCAAATCCATAAGTTCCTAGCATCCACAATATGGTGATTTTAAAATCTCTAAAGTTCCTGGTTGCCATCATTAGAGAGGACCTTTGACATGATAGTTGGAAGAAGAACGTAACATATCATTCCCTCAACAATCTCTTTGATGAACTGAGAGAACAACTTCCTCAACACATATGCACCTTTGTGGGATTTGGAGATTTTCCACTTGATTACACACACATCATCATCATTCCTAGTACTCTAGTTTTCTATTAGCATCCCAAACCATTATTCATATGCCCCTTCATCTTCATAACATTCCATCAGAGGCTCACAGAATCTGTAACAAAGCCAATAATTTTCCAAAAAGTTAAATGGATAAACAATTAATGGGAAGCCATAAAAGCATTAATTTTGGATATTATAGAGAAATGTTAGATAGAGCTGTTGAAAGTCCAAAAAGAACTTGAAGGGATGATGTATTATGAAACTTAGGTGAAAAGCAAACATTGCAACTTTTTGCCGAAAACACTTACGAAAACTCAAGAATAATTACCCAGAAATTGACAACCCAAGCCAATTGGCTGAAAATATTTGGGAATGTTTCTGAATATAAACATGGAAAAGAATCGAGATTTGTGTATTAGTAAGATCACTCGCAGTAGTATGTTGAGAGAAAATATCACTAGCCGAGCTAATGTCACATGAATACTTTAGCTGACAAACTAATTTAGTAAAAGAAAAGTCCATAGACATCGAGAAAGAAGAAATCTTACATTCTAATTTAACATTTCATAAACAAAAAGAATGATCAAACATTTCATTAGGTAAATTTAAAATCTTTAAAGAAAGAGAAAGAGTTGATGAACATTCAATGTTTGATTACAGAATAATAACTTCCATGACAGTAATGCAGAAAATGCAAATGATGATCGATCCTTGCACTGACTTACCGATGTAATAGTTGCATAGTTAGAAGCCACAAATAGCTCTATCAAGTATTTCATTAGCATTAAAGACTACGGATTTAATAAAAGCACATTTGAGTTACACTTTCGAGTCTAGTAATTTGAACCACAGTGTCTCCGACTCCTCAGGCACCAAACAAAGAGTATTACATTGACATAATCCAGTACATGCTTATAATATACTACAAATATCATTCACCTGTAAGACACCAGATTAAACAAGATTTGGGTAAGTTTTCGAAAGGCAAAGAGAGTGTGAATATACCAAGGACTAGAAATAAATTGAGGTTTTGAAATGATTTTATTTCTTTCTTTTTTGAAAATCCACGTAAGCCACTTATAAAGACCAACTAGCATGCCCATAACAACCCGTGTATGACACTTCCTAATTTTCGTCCAAAATAACCTAACATTAAGTAGACTTGAGAACATTTACATCTTTATTAAGCAACTTAAAATGTTTGGTCCTAATTGATCAAACCCAAAAAAGTTTGGCCCCAATTTGAACATTTAGCCTTAATTAAGAGTAAGGATGCATATACTAGACCTTCTCAAACTCTACTTTTAGTCTGTTATTTTTAGATCATTGTTGTTTTTATCTATTGGAATAAGTATAAACTATTTTCTCTTTTGATTTTTTAAAAGTTAAAATTATTTAAAATTTCTAATATAATTATTCACAGATATAAAAAGTATGAATCATAAATTTATACTTCATACGTTTAAATTAATTCTTTTTTTACTATTTTTTGAATCGTTTTTAAAATTAGTTCATTATAATTATTATAATTGTATACCTATTTCGTATCTAAAAAATCCACATAAATTATTGAAAAAATATATAAGTATTATAATGCTAACTTCTGAATAATAAATCCAAGGTCAGTCCTGGGCAAGGACAAGAAGGGCACCTACCTAGAGCCCACTCCTATGAAAAATAAAATAGGGTCCAATCTTGATTCTCATAGAGAACAAAATGAGACAAAATAAGGCTCATTCTTAACCCTCATGAAGAGTAAAATGAGATAAAATAGGGCCCAACTCACTCTTGACATTTATAAAGTACAAAATGAAACAAATTCTCTTTTTTTTTTCTTTACATATTTTTTTCTTTTAATTTTTTAAGTTGTTATCTAAATCTTAATGTTAATAATTAATGCAACCCACTAGATTTTTTAATTGTCACAATGAGGGGATTAATATGGCCTCTTTTAAATAGGCTCAAGTGAGAAACACATGTGTAGATGATATTGTTGTCTCCAGCTTAACTAAACTTAAGGTAAGGGTTTTGTTGAACTCTTTTTACATTCTATTTGTTAATGAATTATTTATCTTAAAAAAAGAAGTATTATTTCTTTTAAAGCTTTATCTTATTTATAATATGGTTTTAATCTTCTAGTTAATTGAAATAAAATTTTAGATTTATTTATATTATAATATAATTATAATTAACTCTAGTTAAATACCAATTAGACCAAATGAAGTCTAATATATCATATTAGTCTTTATTTATTAAATATCACATATTTAATACCCAACAATATCAAACTTTATAATCAAGTATAACTTGAGTACAATAGTTTTTCTCTATTCAATCATTCTTTTTGTATGATGTATTAGTTCTTAAACACATTAACAATGGGATTATAGCCTTAAATTATATTTAAGATTAGATAAATTAAACTTATTTATTTCTTTTAATTATACGATTAAATAATTTATATGTATAGATCAAGATTATCGTCTAACAATAGATTATGAACATTCAAATATTATGAATGTCAAAGTAGTTTTGAAAAACATTTCTATGCAAGTTTTTTTGTATAATCAAATCATTTCATCATACAATATTCCAATTAGATACAGAGCATGGAAATAATATTTTCTCTATTAGAATTCAATCATATTAATTCTCTATCATTAGGGTATGAATCCTATATTGACCACTTAACTATCTTCGTATAGTTTATGTTATATCCAACATCTACTGTTGTGTCTAATTATTATTGAGTTTGCTTGCCTTCATATCTTGATTTTGGTTATAAATTCTTGTGTTTTGATCCAAATGAGAGACTAATTGAGTTAAAATGGTGTGAATATTACATTAATGTTAATTGGATTATTTTGTGAATTTTGTATGAAAAATGAAAGTTCTTGTAAATTTTGCATGAAAAGAAAAAAATAAAGAATGGTGGTCATTAAAATAGTTAGTCACAGTGATAACTTAACTTGTCACCACCATGACTAGCCCTCATGGGGGTGTCAAACAAAGTCACCGTTGTGTCATGTTTTTCATTTTAATTATTACATGACATCTGCAGGTTGAAGGCTCGAAAATCTAGACCTAAAATGAGACTACAAATAGAAAAAAGAGAGGAGGGTGGTGACACATTTTATCATTATAACATTTTATCACACTACACACCCCACAAACTCATTTGGGAACATTCGGGGGCACAAAATAGATGGAGAGAAATAAGGTGGAGAAGAGAGGAGAGAAAGCAGAGACTAGTCGAGTGAAGTGAAAAAGAAGAATGTAACACCTATATACCCCTGAAAGGATATGCATATCACCTCATATAGGACTGAAACAGACCAAGCATATCATTTATATTTGACTTAAAATAGAATTTAACCAACACACTGAATTTATCCAAAACATGCTTCGATTCCAAAACCATTCTGAATTCAAGTTATCACATTACAAATCATTAACAAAACAGTACAAATCATAGAGATGGAGTTTTACAAAATACATAACTTAAGTTCAAATCCACCCTATAATACAATGTTTACAAACTTTTGAAAAAACTACATCAAGTCTCATATTTCATTATTTATAACTCAAATAACGCAAAACAAACTGATCAACTCAAACAAACACACAATCTTCATTAGTCACTGCGGTTGTCTTTGTCCCAGTCTTTATACCCTTTTATCTGAACCTAAACGGGACAAAACTGTTGTGCTAAGCATATAGCTTAGTGGGGAATAACTAAACAAGATACATAATGATAATTGTCTTTGCCAATCATTTGATGTTCACATATACAAATCAGATCACAATTTGAGCAATTTGCATCTCAAATCAAAATAAATCATATCAGAGTGGAATATATCTGCTTCAAGGTAAAAAGTAAAACTCACCAGTATCATAATAGAATAAAATAATATCAAAAACAGAATTTTAAAGTATCAGAATAGAACTTGTCTATATCAAAATAGAATTTGTTTATATCAGAATAAAGCTTAGTCATTTCAGAACAAAGCTTGATTATAATGGAGCTGAGGTTTTAATAAAATACAAAACAAGTTAGCCTACTAATCCTTTTTTACAGAAGTGAGCAACGGGACTAGAATGGAAGATACCATGTTTAGTATCTAAAACATAAGATACTTAAGTCTTTGAAACATAAGACACAAAAGTGTTTGGAATCAAAAGACACCGAAGTGTCTTATCACAAGAGACAACTTAGTGTCTAATTACAGAAGCAGCTGCTAACCCTTCTAGACATGCCTATTTGCCCACGACTAGGACTCAACAGTTTTAAAACAAAACATTTTAGATTTTAGGATTTTATGTAAAAGATGAAGTACAACATATATCTTATTCTATTTTGCTCCAATTGAACTTATTCATTGACATTTACATAACATAACCTATAAATACAAATATGTGCAATTATGCATCAATAGAAGTGTTGAGTCATCACACATTATGCATATGCACCCAATTAGAAAGCACTTCAATTTCAACCCCAATTATCAAACTCCTATAATTGATGGTCCAGAATTATCACAATATTATTGCAGAAATTCCCAATTCACAAACATCTATATCCAATTCATAATATATAAGCCTGTAAAACTCATTCATTCATGATCACACCAAACAATTCAACATTGTATTCATCATTATTAAACCATACATCCTTTACATCATCATCTCAATTAATAATGCATAATTAAACTAACTATTACTTAATTATATTGAATACCAGTTTAAGTTCAAACACACCTTAAACTAGTCCATTTAACTCCTATTGTACCCAATAAATTAACTAAACCTTATATAGTTCATCAATTACACAAAAACCCATTTTTTCACCTTCCTAACCATTTCCTACAATTGTGGGATAAGTGACCCGAAACCTTCAAACAACTGTTTTCACAAGATATGTTTTTGGATCAATTTTGTATGGCCATTCTGACCTAGAAACTGACGTTTTTAGACAATATGTTCTTCTAAAACAATGTTCCTATATGAATTAAGTTTCAAAATACATAAATTTAATGCAATTTGGTTCATTATTATGAGAGTTATACCCAAAATACTACAAACTGTTCTCAACCGTTGATAGCAACCAGAACTCAACTTCAAGCCAAATTTCAAAACCCTTAGTGACAGAAGTCAAATTTGGTTCCTTCATGAACATTGTAGATATATGTATATAGTTTAATATGAATTTAAAATCATCCTATTTTGATGTCTAAAGGTCAAGATATGGATATAATACCAATGTCTGTTTAGTAGACGCACTCCTTCTAATAAGTATCCAGCATGTATCAAGTTTCTAACCTTAATTCTTCATTAATTCAGTACACATTTTATCCACTTCAAACATCAAACAATACATGTTCCAACATGATGCCAAGTTTAATAATCCCTTACCTCTTTAAACCCCAAAGAACAACTCCAAATCACTTCAAAGATCCAGCTACAACAACGTTTCCTAGCAGTCAGCTTTTATCTAAGATTAAGGTGCAACTTTCAGCACCAACAAGATAATAACACATAAAATTACAAGACCATCTTTATAATAAAATAACTTACAAAGCTTCTAAGTGTTGATGATTCAAACTTCAGCAAAATTCCAGAAGTTGAGAGGAAGAGAGAGTGGTTTTCGGTGGAGAAAATGCAAGAGTGAAGAGAGTGCTGCAGAATCACCAAATGGCTTAGGTGATTCAACACTTATTAGTGCTACGTGTCATTACCACCACATAACACTTAACACCATAGCATGAAGTTCATTTGCCCACCATTTAAGCTACCATTTGTAACATTTTAATTAAGCCATTTATTTTACTGCCAAATGTCACACAATGGATGATGTCAAATGTCAATGCATAAACTATGCCAAATGTCACTAACCTATAAGCTTAATCATTCTAATTTTGCATGTACAAACTTAACTTGTCTTTTGAACATTTTTCCTAGTCCAAATGTATATTTAAATACCTCAATTCTCTGATGGCTTCAATTAATTCCAATTCACTAACTATGGTCCATTAATACCAAAATTCAAGTCACATGCCTTTCATTTTCAAATCATAGCATAATTTTAACTCATATCATATATGTACTTTCATAAATATGTAACATTTCATCTAGGGTATATTTTGGAGCCTTACAAAGAACAGTAGACAGGTAAGAGCGGTGTGAGTAGTTGAACATCTAGGTAAGAACCAAGCAGAAACAGAAAGCGAGAACCAATGCAGAGAGCTTGAGAGTGGTAGGAGATCACCATAACTCCCTCATCTGAACTCTTGTTTTCTCATTTTGTTTATTATTTCTCTGTTGTTTTATTGAACTTACTCCTCCGTTAGTTGATAGACTTATACTCTGTTAGGTTTTGAAAGTTCATTTTAGTTATTTACTTGGTTTATTGCTTAAATATTTCTTTTATACTGATAAAAATGGGATTGAAGTATTTGAATATATTGAATCTTCTTATTTTCATGATGGGATGATCTCTTTTTCTTGAGGATTAGTGTAGCTATTTTAGTCAAATATGCATGACTGAGGG
This sequence comes from Erythroxylum oxycarpum, assembly GCA_025629785.1. Lineage (NCBI taxonomy): Eukaryota > Viridiplantae > Streptophyta > Magnoliopsida > Malpighiales > Erythroxylaceae > Erythroxylum > Erythroxylum oxycarpum. Next base: position 22,933,804 of record JAOTAZ010000005.1, read on the forward strand.
ATTGTGTTATTGTCTAATGTTTGCTATAATTTTTGAACCGAATGGATGTAATAGCATGACCAAACTTTGCATCATTTTGGTATTAAATGAAGGATCGAGAGAATAAGTTTAATATGGAATGAGAAACTATAGTCACTTAGGTTAAGAACTAGAAATATATTAATATAAGTGGTAATTAGTAGGTGGATTCCTATAATTAATTTGGATGATAATTTGTTGAATGCGAAAATTAGACTTAGTTTATTATTCAAGTTGATCTTAGAACCCAACTGTTAATTTTAGTAAGACGACTATCCAATCATTTCCCTTTAGTCATGTTGGATCCCGAACTTTTGATGAAAATTAGAAATATTAAAATGAACTTAAAAGAGAAATAAATTGGTGAGAAAATTTATGAATTTAAGGAAATTTGATGAAATTAAGAAAAAATTTATGAGAAAAGAATTATTTAATTTTGAGGACTTTGATATTTGATATGAGAAAAAATTCCGATACTTTGTTTTCGCTTGCCGACTGATTTGCTTCGATTCGTTTGCATTAGTGTTCTTTTCGATCCGATTAGTTTTCGTTTTTCCGTTTCCGTTTTTCGATTGGGGTCTGGTTCCCGAGATCGGGTCCCAACAAGTCAGGAGAAAGATAGTCTTATTGAGGAAGTTAGTCAGGAAATGACTACTATCTTTGCTGTTCAAATGGAGAAATCAACAGAGCTCAGTATGGAGCAGACTATTTCTTTACCACTTATGAGGAAAGAAGTTTTGGAGATCAGAGTGGTTGAAAGAGTCAAACCAAAGAGCAATTCAATAATCATCAGGGAAAAACCAAGGAAAATAGTGAAGGTGCATTTCAAACCAATTTTGTTCAATAAAAGTGTTCTGCATCTGTTGGATGAAGGCGACAAGAGTTTCTATGATCAATTGAAACGCATTGGGAAGGAACCATACCCAACAGAGATGACAAATCAGCCTCACACTATTTTTTCGGTTCTAGAAAGCACTGTGATAAAGGTGGTACCTGATATTCAACCACCATATCATGTGGTGTACAATACTGATAAAGGGAAGATGAAGATATACCTTGAACCAGTATTGAATGATCTAACACAAGATCAAATTGCTGAAGAAGTGCATCTGATAGACGACACGTGTGAATTAAAGAGGAAGGCGAGTGCAATATGCATTTATCAAGATCCAGGAACCAGTGGTAGTAGATCAGCGATAAATGATCCAGTAGGAGGTATACTTACAGAAGGTCAGTGTCATCCAACAAAGGTTGCAGATATGGAATGCTTCATTGAGCCGATTATGAAGGCTATATTGCGTCAAAGACCCCTATGGTTCATAAAATCAATGGAAGAAATTCTACCTTTGCTTGGACAACCAATCCCACGCCTACCGATTCCTTATGATCTATATCTTCCTGAACACAACCTACCTGTTTACCCTCCTTCCCTTCAGATTGTTGAAATGGTTGTTCCATCTTCAGATGCATATATGACTACAGTTGCTGTTGAAGAAGAACAATCAGAGGAAGCAGAACGACCGACAACTGCGCCTGACCTAAATGCTCGTCTAGCTCATATTGAAAAACGAGTCAGGAAGTATGAAAAGATGCTGAAGAAGCTCATACAGCTTTTTCGGCTGTAATCACTTTTGATTAATAAAAAATAGGGGGAGAAGAGAAGAGAAAGATAGAAGATAGGGTGAGAGAAGACGAAGACAAAACAAATTCAATTGAAAGCAGCAAGATCTCTTTGTGTTTTTTGGTTATGTTTTTGTTGTAAAGTTTTTCATCTTTATAATGAAGGTATTTGTTATCATCAAAAAGGGGGAGATTGTTAGGTCAAAATGACTTTACGATTAATAAGTTTTGATGAAAAACAAAAGCAAACAAATGAAAAGAAAATAAAAAACAGACGATAGCTAAACAGAAAAACAGACTGAAGATAAAGATGCAAAAGCAGACGAAAGCAAAAGCAGATGGAAGCAAAAGCAAACGGAAGCAAAAGCAGACGGAAGCAAAAGCAAATAGAAGCAAAAGTAGACAAAAGCTTCAGTTTGAAGTAGTAATAAGATTCAACTGAATAACTGTTTCTTTAAAGAATCAAGAAGTAGTTATCAACAAGCAATTGGAGACGGAGGCTATAAATAAGAGGTCAAAGTCGAAGATTATACACACATATACATAGACATTCACGTATAGAAGAGATCATTGCGAATAATTTCTGTGCAAAAATACTGAGTGTTATTCTGTTATTATAACAAGTTCAAAACACTGATAGTGATATAGATAGCCTGAAGAGGCTAAGAGTAAAAAATACTCATTGTATTAAGACCTGAAGAGGCTCGGAGAAAAGAATACTTGTAAAGCTTTGAGAGATAGTGAAATCTCATATAGGAATCTGAGGACTGGACGTAGCCCACGATTTGGGGTGAACTAGTATAAAAACTACTGCGTAAAAATTCTCTCAACTCTCTCTTACTCTTTATATTGTGATTTTCAATATTAGTTTCATATACAAGTGTTAGAAAGTCAATTACAAACGTGTTAACATAAGTTCTGAAAAACAAACTATTTTTTGTTAATTGAAAGAAGTTATCAAAAAGGGGTTAACGAGAAAGTTTAACACAATTCAACCCCCCCCTTCCTGTGCATTTACATATCATTATTGTTTACTATATTAACGTGTGATTCACTTCAGGAGTCGGTAATACTCTTCATCTTGTTTATGTTTTCTATTGTCCTTGTACCATATCATGTATGGATTGGCATGATGATTTGGATATGTTGCTTCTGTTGCAAAAATGATTTCTTAAAGTTTTGGAATCTACCATTTCTCCAAATATAGCATGCTTTCTTTTTTCGATCAAACAGGGATCCCCTTGCCTAATATCCTTGAATCCTATGATGGTGTTTATAGGCTTGCCATTTATTAAAATGTTGAAAATTCCTGTTGTGAGGCATTGTTTAATGCATTCGATGAAATTCTCCTAAAAATCTTAGGTTTGAAGTGTGTTTAGATTAAAGGACCAGTCAAAAGCATCATCGATATTTTGGAAGTCTACTTTAAAGGCATAGTTTCTTCTCTTCTTTTCATGGTATAGTGTTTGAACAATTATTTGAAAAGTATTATATTATCCCTGATTTCTCTACTTGGAATGAATGCTCCTTGTGAATAATCTTTGTAAGCTTGAAGTACCACATTAAATCTATCAACAAGCATCTTTGATATTACTTTTAAATAGAGTTTCAACATGGTATTGGCTGAAAACCCTTCGTTGTATTTTGATCTTTCCTTTTAGGGATGATTTTGATGAAAGTTTACTTTGTCTACTTTAGTAATATCCTTTCCTTGATAATTTTAAGAATTGCACCCAAAACTAGATTATTTTATTAGTGACTAGGAGTTAAGGAAAAATTGACATTAAATCCATCTTGTTTTGTCACTTTAAAAAGGCTCATAGATTTCAAAGTATTTTCAAAATCATAAGCAGATAAAGGCTTAGAAAAAAAGTTCAACTTCTTAGGAAGACGATTGATCATGGATGATTTTATTGATTACTAAAATTAAGGAACAAGTAGAAGAGGGGGAACCCAAGGAATTAGTGAAATATTTCGTTGCTTCCTTCATAATATGTTCCTAAGTGGTTAAAAGACAATTCTATTTCTAAAAAGTGATAATCATATTAGAGGCCATCCTGTTAGAGAGGTGCTCTAAAGGCAATCACCTTTAGCACTTATTGTACAAATAATTTTATGATTAATAAAGGAATTTTCATTATTTTGATGTTCATACGTTTATGGATTTGATGTTGATCTTAAATTGATTTAATGAATTCCTTGATACAAAATATAACATGAAGGAAATCATAATGAGATCATGATAATGAGATTCCTATCATATGTAATTATGTTAGTATCTAAACTTTCCCTAGTTATAGGATTAATGAGATGGGATATCATTAATTCGGATAGACTATCATATGTTATACTCCTTGATTAGATCAAATAGTAGATCTCATAAGCTATAGACATGACTTGTTTATAGTTAACATGTAGATGCTTACTAAGGGTAGTAAGTACATTGGATTGACCTACTATTAGACAATCATATGGATATTTTATTCCAGTGTTAATGATAGTCTCATCATAGCAAGGATGCAAGTATCCTTTAACTTGAGGTGCTTAAGGATATCTCGGATACTAATCCTATGCCTTGACTCCATTCATCGGTGCCTTTTAGGGGTTACTCATAGGGTGGTGATTGGGTACAGCTTGAGGTATTCATAGGTAATTGAGTAGCCAATAAAGGATTCACCACTCCTGATAGAAGGAGATGATACCCACGACCTTTTGTCGGGGTCACTACTCGGGAGTCTTTAGCCAGAGTAGATATGTGTCATGAAGAGAGTCTTCAACGATACATAAAGTAAAGAGATCCTCAGGACAGGATCTAATAACAATCTATCCATACTAGGATTTTATATTTGATAGAATAGTTAAATGTAATTATCATTAATCAACCGTATAGAGGCATTGATACAGTTGAACTAGGTATATAGATTATTATCATTCTATTTAAATTGCCAGCATCATGGCCGATAATAGGGAGGTAAGAGTATATCCTAAAGCATTTCTTTTAAATATCCCACCTTTATAAACTATAATGCTCGAGCAACCACCAATTATCTATTTCCAATAATGTAAGACGCCAGATTTTCTTTCTTGTTCTTTTTGGAGTGTTAACTGTTGTGAAACTAAAATGTTCATAAAACATATATTTACTCATATTTAAAAATTTGTAGAATGAACATTCTAATTAACAAAATTACCTACGATGTAAAATTATTATGTAGAATGGATGTCTCAATATATAAAGTTACCTACACTACAAGAAAAATGGAGTTTAGTGATGGAAATTACCGACGGAATATCTACACATTCCATCAGAAAACCTAGTTAGTGACAAAATTTACCGACAGACCAAGGCGTCGGAAATACGGCCGTTGATAATAATTTGCAACAAACCACAAAATGTCCGTCGCAAATATATTGATGAAAATTTTATGTAATCGTCGGTGAATATACCGACAGTTATTCCGTGCCGTCTCCAGTTGGTAAAGTTATTGACGGAAAAGATATGTATGTCAATAAAATTACCGACAGTTTTGGTTATTTCGTCGATAAATTAATGTTGTCATTACCGATGGTTATTAGTTTTCTGTCAGTAAATCGAATAAATTTTACTAACAAACTTTGTTTTCCATTGGTAAATTTACTAAAAACTATTTTTTAATTTAACTGCATTAAATTTTATTTGATGATGTTTTGGTTGATGCATAATTTAAACAATTATGAGTTATCTATTGATAATATTTTGATTTTTTTCAACATTTAATTTGTTAAAACAGAAAGTTGATTGATAATATAAAGTAAAAATTATATTAATTGATAATAAAAAATTATTTTGTACATAATAAGTATTTGTAATTCATATAAAATGATTGCAAGTATGCTATTCATTTGGTGACTACGGATGCTCTGATTGTTGCGATGAGATGCTACACTCCCCTTCAACTCATCCACCTCATCACAGAGCTGAGCTATGTACTCCATCGACTGTTGCAACTGAGTTGCCAATGTCTGCACTGTGATTCAAAGCTCATTAACTTCATTGGTTGTCGGCCACCTACACGATGTTGTTGTACTGAACGTGGAGGATTGTGAATAACATGTGTTTGCAAAAGAACTTAAGCCGAATATCCTTCCACGACGGTCCTTACCACCTACTGCGTAAAGATAGGTTTGAGTCTCATCAACATCTTCAAACTGTTAAGTTTGTCATTGAATACTTTTTTGTATTTGGTCCTATCATAAGGCAATATTTATGTTAATAAGTGATAATTATATTTTCATTCAAAAATTCACACATCAAATTAAATTGAAATATGCCAAAGTTAAAAAAAAACAGAATATAAATGTAAAGTGTAGATACTTACAAGTCTCCCTGCATGCTCGTGGTGGGTAATAGATCCTCTAGTATGTAGGAAGACTCTCTCCCCCGATGCTTTACGTCTATTAATAGAATTACACTCTAAAATGGACATTACCTTGGGTGATGTTCAATACTGCTACCAATGACTCCATATTTATTCAAAAATATAAGGCGGTTGTACACCAATCTTATGTATCGCACCAACTAAAATCTCGATAACGTGTGCGTGCTCTTCTCTCCCATTCTTTATAAATGATCGTGTCAAATTCAGAATCTTAAAAAAATTATTTCTAAAATAAAAAGGAAAACATACGATAACCATTTATAATGTGATAAAATATTTCTAATAAATGTATAAAAATCAATATAAAAATAAAAAATAGTTTTTTTAAAACCTCAAACTCCTTATAGTAAAATTCCTTTGTCACCTGAGAGATATTCTTCCATATATAACCCTTACCATTAATCTTCTCCTTGAATTTGGTTATTATGTTTCTTGAGCATGGTCCAGATGGAATCAACCTAATATTAAAATAATTAATTTTATACCATTTGTAAATTTAAATCTATAACTTAATTATAAACGTATAGTGTTTCATATATTTTCACTTATAGATTGTTGACAATTGTGATATAAGTTCTTGCATTAGCTTACTCAGCTCTAGGCTAAAGGTCACCTCCTTCATTCGCATTATTTGCCCCTAAAATCTTTGCCGGTATAAGGGTGGTGGATGGTGTAGTAGTAAGTATGGAGGATGATGCCTCATTTGCAAGTATAGTAGTAGCTGGAGGTACAACATCTGATTCGGTTGCAGCTGTAGAATGTGATGCTTCACCTGGACAGTAACAGGCTCCAAATCATAGTCTGAACCTTGGTCACATTATATCCTTTTTATGGCATATTTCAACTTGAAATTCATATCTCATCTGTTGGATCCCGTTTTCGGAACCCAACTCTCTTGCTTACTCATTCGTCTGTTGGACCCCGCTTGATTCCAGAGTCCAACGCTTGCACTGATAATCATGAAATATGAGCATGCATATTAACTTGAAGGGTTCTTTCATTAGACCATCATTAGCCATCATATTTTTTTTCATTCTCATAACATCCCAAAAATTTACTCACAAATTGTTCCATGGCGTGCCCATACGAATTAATGACCATGCTTGAAGCCCATTTCTCCTACTTGTGAACAGAATTTGGAAAAATTCAAATCATAATTTCAATTTGACTTCTTCATAGAAATCATAGCTCTATGTCTCTTGTTCATTTTGAAACAAGAATCACATCAATTGGAGCTCTATAGTTCAAGATATGCTTAAAAAGCTCAAGTCTGCTCAAACCCTAATCATGCTCTCCTAACCAACCTCTCACTTACTTTAATGCAAACTTTCTCAAATCAACTCAAAATGATACAAATTTTTATGGAGAGGTATATACATGTCTTAGTAATCTATTGCTTCAAGAATCACTTCAATTGGAGGTCGGATGAGGGAGTTATGCCTAAAAGAATAGACCATGTTCATACCTTAGATCGATTTGAAACTCTCTTGGCGCGATCGCTATAACTTTCAAGCTAGATGTCGAATTGACTTCATTTTTGAACCATTAGAAATAAGACATCTAGAGCTACAACTTTAATAAAGACCACAAATCCTGATTTTGCATCCAAGAGGGTCAATTATTGCAATTTTTTCCGTGCATGTTCGTTAAATGGACATGCATGCCCGTTTAACGAACATGTATCGGGTAAACTACACCAATTCACCAGAGAAAGTCCATTAAATGAACATGGGCGATGAAAGGGGTCCTTTTTGACCCGATAAGGTCAATTAAATGGACTCTAAGTCCGTTAAACAGACACGGGGCTTCCCAAGACCCATCTAAACCTTCTTTCATGCTTCCTACATCCTTCCTAACAACATATACACTTATAAACTTCATAATTTTTGTAGGAAAATCCCGGTGGGCACATCACATGTACCCGGTGCGGAAAACAAAAATTTTTATCCCGGGACCTTCCCGAAACCCAGGATCGTT
>JAOTAZ010000005.1:22941936-22953011 GCA_025629785.1 Erythroxylum oxycarpum
TAAATTCTTCTTTTCTCTACACATGAATAATCTCTAACAATTTCTCATTTAATAGTCTTAACTTTCAAGAAAGGTTCGGGGTCTAACATCATCCTTTGAATTAATATTTCCCATTTTCATCTTGGTGTGTTTATGTTACTCTTACGACAGCTCTATCAAATTTGCGACGGCAGTAATATCCGTCGCTAAATATAGGGAGAAATCATCCCAACAAAATTTGCGATAAACTTTAGCGACAGTATAAAATGGCCATCAATAAAGAAAGCGAGAATTGTACAAGATAGTTTAAACAATATTAATTACGACAATTACAAAAATCATTAAAAAAAATGACCATATATGGTCATTCTATAAAACTATTGACAATCCTCAACAACAAAATTCCAATCCTTTTTGCCCTTGTCCAGTCAAACTTTCTAGTAATCGAATGACGTGATAATGAAACTAGAATCATGTCTCTAATAGTGCCATAGTTGCAGCCTGTTCTGTTGTGGTTGGAGTGTTAAGTTCATCAGAATCTCCCTACAACTCAATTGCTTCTATGTGGTTGAACAACCTACACATATAGGATGGCTCCTGCATCTAGAGGCTTATGGTGCGAAGTGCAGATTGGCATTGTTCCGTGACATGTGCCTTGCTTGTCATTAGATTAAGTCAAGCTTCAACATACAAGAGCTTTTCGTCAATAGACACATCAAAACTAGAAGATATGGGCATATCCAAGTGTTCTAAGTAGTCCCTGGAAATTGTCACTCTTTAAGTGCAAGAGTAAAACTATATGGCCAAATAATGGATACCATTCTTTTCGATTTTAATTTGACTGTTGTACAAAAAATGCTAGTTAGGCGGAAGTAAAAGAAACTAGAAGGTTAGTATTTCGTATTCAGAGACCTAAGAACCAAACTACATATAAGCAAATTGCAAAAGTCCAAACACGGAAATATGGTCCAAGTTCCTATTTTCATTGACATGTTTACTAACAGAGTTACCATCTTCTTCCCGACCTTTTTGAAGTCTCATGTACTTCCCGCATCTTGGCTGACGAAATTCAAGCAAATTAGCTTGAACCCAGTAGAGAGATATGCAAAAGCAAAGCGAAAAGGCAAGTGGAAACCTGAGATACTGAGCTCACCACAGTTGGCCGATGGAGACAGGTTCTATGGAGGTGACGGTGAATATTTCTAGAGACTATCAGAGGTGACGGTGAAGATTTCTACAGACTATCTTTCGGAGAGGATGGTTTTGATGGCGAAAAGAGTAGAAGCATCTTAATTTCAATTAGACAAAATTCAGATGACGACTCTAGTTTTGCAGTATCTAGTTGCCAGACGGTTAGATCAAGTGATGCAAGTGAGAATTAGGAGTTCACGAATGGAGTTTCTGGTTTAAGAAAAATAAGAGGATTGACGAGGGAAGTAGAGATTTTTCGAGACATGGAAACAGATATAAGAGGAAAAGATGGTAGAAATTAGAACACCAAGACTGATACTTGAAGTAGATAGGAAACATGGGAAAGCATGCAAAAAGGCTTTTGAAGAGGGGCAATTGGAATTTGATGAAGAGAAGTATACAAAGCAGAATGCATATCAACGGAATCAACTGCAAAAAATGTTGATGGAAAGGGGCTGACAAGGACAAGTAGGATGATTGAGAGGAAGGATGGTATCTTGCCAGCTAATTATTCTTCAAAAGAAAATTGTTATGTCTCTTCAAAAGAATTATACAGTAGAGAAATTGAAGAAGACTCTATGTATGCTGCTGGAAAGGAAAGTGACGGACTTTCTATGTAAAGCCTGAGCTGGAAACGGAAAAAGTTGAAGAAGATGAAGATAGAAGAATTGAAGTCGAGTAAGGGGCAGAGAAAATCCATGTACATAAGCAGGAAAATACAGAAAAAAAGGCCAAAACAGAGCAACAAATTCAGAGTTTACTCCCCAAGAACGTCATAAATATGCAAAGTGAAAGTTCTTGAAGACAAGAAAAGAGCCAAGTCGAGAACAACGAAAGAAAAATCGTCAGTGGGACTGGAGAGTTTTGCAGTTGTAACATTGTCGTCGGATCCATATAAGGACCTCAGGGATTCAATGATAGAGATGATCGAAGAGAAGGGAATTAGCAGGCCTGAGGAGCTCAAAGAGCTCCTAGTGTGCTATCTGATGCTAAACTCTGATGAGTATCATAACCTCATTATCAAGGTGTTCAGGCAGGTATGGTTTGAACTGAAAAAGGCTTTTTTCGACTCTAAATTAGAAACTGAACACCCTTTTTTTTTTTTTAATCCTGTCCGTTCAACACAAAAACTTGTAACCATACCGTGTAAATAACCAAAAAGATATGCTTTTTCTAGTGTTCACACTTTTTGGCATTCGTCTTCAATAGGGAATTATGAATATCGGCATGAAATCCTCTCTTAGTTGATTCATTTAGCAGTGAATTTACAGCGTAGTGTTGGAACGAAAATAGGGTTGGAAAGATTAATAAAAATAGAAGACCTGAATTCAATATCAACAAGTTCAATTTTAACATTATCCACTTTGAGCCATTGCATTTAATCATTTTTTCAAAGAACATACATTCATCGAACACTTTATAAGCATCAAAAATTTCTCCCAACATTACAACCAAAATCACGTCTTCTCCCTTCTATCGTTAACATTTATACCTTAAAATTTTTTTTCCAATCACAAAATACATAAATAAACGAAAGTAATCACATGACAGCAGTTGCGAAAAAACACATGACAGTGGTTACAAAAACACCTCCGCGGAATGATATGATGACAATGGCCGAAGAAGACAACGTTGATGACACTACAAGAAAACTGTCAAGTAGCGACGGAAATTTACCGACGAAATGTTTATTGTCTGACATTAGTGAAGGAAAACACAATTCCGTCGCTATATTTGACTAATTTAGTGACGGAATCAATGTCCATTGCGAAATTTGGAGGGAAAATTTTTAAACAAAAATTAGCAATGGAAATATACCGATGTAACGAAAACCATCAGTAACTTGCAATAGAATGACGTGATTCGTCAGAAAATTTTCATTGTCGTGGAGAAGGAAACATTTGGCAACAGAACTTTGTCCATCGGTAATGCTAACGAAAATGACATCATTTTGGTGAAGTTAAGAATTAACGTTGTTTAACTTCACCGCAACGACGTCATTTTCGTCAAACCTAAATGACATTGTTTAGGTGAAGTTAGAAAGTTGTTTAACATAACGGAAACGACGTCGTTCTGGAAACGGTGAAAGAAAGTTATGGACCGTGACCTAAACGACGTCATTTCGGTTTAAAAACTAAAACGACGTCGTTCCTGTCAAGATAAGAATGTTGTTTTACTTTATCGAAACGACGTCGTTTTGATTTAAATTAAAAACGTTAGTTATCTTGACCTAAACGACATTGTTTTAGTAGAGTTAAAATGTAGCAGCCCCTCCTTCCCCGCCTCTCCTCACACGCGTCAGCCTTCTCCTCCTTCATTCGGACACTACGTTTTCCTATCCTCCATCTTCCTCCTCCAACGATGATTGTCGTCCTTCCTCCGACCACGTGGAGCATCTCCCTCTAGCGTTCGTTGTCATCTTCTTCGGCGGTGAGGTAAGGGTGTCATCTCCTCCGCCTCTTCCGAAGGTAAGCTGTCGGTTTTGATGAAAATTTTGTTGTTTTGGACTTAGTTAATTGCATTGGTGTTGTTTAATTGGGTTTGATTGTATTGTGTTAAGGTATTTCATGTAAATAATGGGGAAAATGTAATTAATTTGTTTTTAGATAGGGTTGAAAATTTTGTGCCCTCAACGTGTTCGATGCAATGCTTTGTCATATGTGATGAACTTGTTTATTACTCTTTTAATTGTTTGTTTACAAACTATAAAGAATAGATAAAGTATCAACTATATATGCTATATTTTTCATTAGTTTTGCTTTATACATATTAAGCTATTAGAAATATGCTCTTATTTTATTACTTAAAAAATGTTCATATTCCTGTAATGTTTATATTTATGTTATGAGTTGGAAAAATTTATATATGGATTCTACCTTTTCGTTTATTCACGTATCCACCAAAATTGCATAAATTTTCATTTATTAATATAGGTTAAATACTTAAGTGAGGAAACCATAAACTGATCATAACCTAAGCAAGAGATTTTGGGTTATCCTAAATTATCTACTTTATCAAGTAGTTATTTATTGAAATTTTAGATAAGAGTTGAAGTCGTTTATGGCATTAATTGGTATAAGTTCATTTTCCTATAGGTTATGAAATATAATTAATTGCTTTGTAAGGTATTAGGAGAAGTTTCATCACAGGGCTATTAACATAATTTATAAATTATAAAATAAATACATGTTTTATAAAATGAGGGTGAAACAAAGGTAAGTAAAATAACCTAAGCTTAATATAATTTAGAAATTATTATTTTAAGGAAAACTAAGGACATTTAAAAGAAACGTAAAGATGTATATGGAATTTGCATAATTAATTGATATCATAAAAATGAATATGAAAACATAGGTATCAATTCTTAATTAATTTTAGATATCAAACTAGCAATATTATAACAAAACATAATACATTATTATAATATCAATATATGATGATAGCATCATTGTATACATACAATGCATGTGGCAACATAAATTTCATGGTTTATATATTCATGTATAAAATTGAACTTAGAGACATAATTGAACTTATTTGAATTCATTGTATGATCATTGTATATGCATTCAGTTACAATAATGATATATGACCAAAAATACTCAAAACATAGTTTAACTTAGTTATCTTAGTACATGGATTTAATTATAATAATATAATGCTATGAATTTATGAAAAATCAAATAGGTATAACTATGTCGAGTATAGTTATTGATAAATCCATGTAAGTAAGTACCTTCGTATCTTACTCTCACTATAACTCTTATTGATTGAAGTGTTAAGTAAAGTTGTGATTAAATACTTGAACTTTTATTTGTGGCAAAAATAACCTGAAATTAATGTGCCTTCATGATTGACACAATTGACAATAGACATGTAGTATGGAGACCCAATTAGCATTGTGGGTATTGGTTGATATAGAAGTGTATTTTTATTGTATGGGGACCCTTATTTGAAAAGGGGGATGTCCATTTTATAGGCAAAATGCTGCCGAAATTTTAATAGGAACCTCGTAAAATATGATTTTGTAATTACCAAATATTTGATGTTTGTTTTAAGTTATGATCTTATTATGGAGGAGACTTATCATTATTGAGGATAACACCTGCTAGTCGAATGATTTGAGTATAGTTAATGACCTTCATTGAGTATAATATGAAATGGCAACTGTTGTCACATATCCTGCTTTCTAATGATTGTATGAACAATTTTGTTGTTGGTTTTTAGTGTAGCTCTATCATCATCATCTACCTTCACGTACTTCAGGAACATTTTTCTGCGTTTTGATTGAGGTTAGTGAATTGATTTTTTCTACAGATTTTTGCTCTTGATTTATTTGTTTGTGGTATGAACTAACTTTAATAATGTTAATGTCAATCCATAATTTGATTGATGCTCTTTTAAATGATGATGAGGTTTTTTTACGTGTTATGTGCACATTTTTTCAAGGCATATTTTTATAAATTTGTATATGTTCAACGAATTAATTCAAATAGGTATTCATAAAACGTAATCATATGTTTATTAATACTTATTTGGAAATTGTTTGATATTTAGTATCCATTAAATATGAAATTGTGATCAATCATTATCTTGTGACACGTTTTGTTATATGTGGCTAACATAGCCGACTAACTTTGGATGCACTGGGTTAAACGAACATTTCTCCACATATGAGTTTTTGGGATAAATCTTGGATGTATAGATGATTAGATTGTGATGGTTTCATTAATCCTGAGTTTGTTGAGGGAGTTGATGCGTTTATTCAATATACATCCTCCCAACCTGCATATATGGATGGGTCTAAGATCAGATATCCATGTAAGAGGTGCAAACACAAATGCTTCCTTAATATTGATGTAGTTCATTTGCATTTACTGAGAAAAGGGTTTATCCCCAATTATTTTGAGTGGACACGACATGGGGAACTGTTGATTTCTAGCACCTTCAGGATAAATGAAGCACAATCGTCTGTCAACTTAAATGAGTATGATGGGGAGGTTGGAGTTAGAAGAAATGATATCGATAGAGTGGAGAACTCGTACAGGAAAATGGTTTTCGATTAGGTCGGTTATACATTTGAGACAAATAGGGAAAATGTTGAAGAAGAACCTAACCTACAAGCAAAAGCATTTTTTGACTTATTACAGTCAGCGGACCGAGAATTGTGGCCAAATTATGAGACAATGACCCAATTGTCTTCAATTGCTCGCCTATTGAACATAAAGAGTGAAGGGCATATTTTGGATCATAGTTTTGATACAATTCTAGAGTGGTATAATGAATCATTGCCTGCTGATCATACAATGGTTGATAGTTTCTACAATATGAAGAAACTAATTAGGGGTTTTGCTTTGCCTGTAAAGAAGATTAATTGTTGTCGGTTGGGATGTATGTTGTATTGGGGAGATGATGTGAACTTAGAAGACTGCAAATTTTATAGTCAACCTCTGTTTAAGCCAAGAAAGCGTTCTACAAAATAGAAATTAGTTCTATGGAAGCAGATGTATTATTTCCTGCTAACTCCAATACTTCAAAGACTTTATGCTTTTGATGTGACGGCATCTCACATGAGATGGCATGCTGACCACGAACAGAAAGATGGAGTAATGAGCCATCCATCAGATGCACTTGCATGGAAACATTTTAATGACACCCATCTTAAATTTGCAGTGGAAAGTTGAAATGTTCGGTTGGGATTATTGACGAATGGTTTCCAACCTTTTGGTCAATTCGGGCAACAATATTCTTCATAGCCAATTATAATTACTCCTTATAATTTGCCTCCTTGGATGTGTATGAAAGAGACATATATATTCTTGACAGTGGTTGTGCTAGGGCCAACAAATTCGAAGCAAAAACTAAATGTGTTTTTACAACCATTGATATCTGAAATGCAATAGCTTTGGGAATCTGGTGTTCAAACATATGATGTTTCACTGAAATAGAATTTTGTGCTGAGAGCGACTTTGATATGGACCATTAGTGACTTTTTGGCTTTTGCCATGTTATCTGGATGGGGCACAGCAGGAAAATTGGCTTGTCCTTATTGTGATAATGACTATGATGCGTTTTATCTTCCAAACGGAGGCAAAATATGTTGGTTTGACAACCACAGGAAATTTCTTCCTTTAAATCATCTGTTTAGGCGCAATAAACATAAGTTCATTAAGAATAGGATGGACAACACACCTCCTCCTCCTCTTAAGCTGGTGAAGAGATTTTGCAAGTGATTGAGGAATTAGGCTTGCGGAAAGTAATAGAATTAGAAGCCGATGAAGTAAATACAAGAATCAGTCAAAACTTTAGTTGGAAAAAATGAAGCATATTTTGGGATTTGCCTTATTGAAAAACGAATTTGATACATCATAATCTAGATGTGATGCATATTGAGAAAAACATATTTGATAACTTGTTCAATGCCATTATGAACATTGAAGGGAAGACAAAAGACAATGCAAAATCTAAAGCTGATTTGCAACTTTTTTGTAGAAGAAATGAGTTACATAAAGATCTTCGAACTGATAAATATCCAAAAGCACATTACATTTTGGACAAGAAAAAAAAAGCTATTGTGTGAATGGTTGAGAAGTTTAAAGTTTCCTGATGGTTATGTTTCAAACTTGGCTAGGTGTGTGGATCTAAAGAAGTATAAATTATTTAGGATGAAAAGTCATGATTGTTATGTATTTATGCAAAGATTAATTCCAATTACATTTCAGGAGTTGCTACTTTCTAAGGTATGGGAAGCTATAACAGAGTTAAGCTTGTTTTTCAAAATCTTAACATCAGCTGAAATCAAGTTGGATGAAATGGAAAAATTGGAAACTGAAATTCCAGTTATTTTGTGCAAGTTAGAAGGTATTTTTCCTCCAAGCTTCTTTGACTGTATGGAGCATCTATCTGTGCATTTAGCACACGAGGTAAATTTAACCAGTCCAGTTCAATATTGATGGATGTATCTATTTGAGAGGTAACTGAACAAATATTATTACAATAACCATTTTGATATGCTTTATGTACTTAATTAAAATAACCTTTTTCTCTAATATAGGTATTTGCATCACTTGAAAAACATATATTAAAAACAAAGCTAGAGTTGAAGGCTCCATATGTAAAGCTTATTTAGTGGAGGAAGCTAATATATTTTATGGACATTATTTTGAGCCGAATATGCACACAAGAGCAAGAAAAGTTCCTCGTAATGATGATAGGAGAGGAACGAGTGATGTTGAAAGAAAGTTGTCCATTTTTACTTATTTTGGATGAACATATGGACGTGCGACAAGAAGAATGTTAACAAAAGAAGAAATTAAGGCTGTACATGGTTATATTTTATTGAATTCTGAAGAGGTTCTTCCTTTCATTCAGTAAGTTGAACATGATTATTTCTTTATGATACATTATGTGTTGTTCATAACAGAAAATTGTTGTTATGCATTTAGATTATACGAGACATTGTTACGCGAGATAATTCCAGGCATCACACAGGATGATATTAATAAAGAAGTTGGAAAACACTTTCGCCGATGGTTCAAGAGATTTGTAAGTTGTCACTTACAACTATTCTTAATTATAATAAAAAACCATATTTACGTGTCCTCATGTCATTATACTCTTTGCTATGATACATTAATTTATGTAGGCCTTTGAAAATCCAATAGAGAACAAGTGCATTTGTGATCTTGCGAAGGGTCCTCTGCGAACTATTAAATCCTATCTAGTGTATTTCGTGAATGGATACAAATATCATGCAGAATCTCACGGACATAACATATCAACAATAAACAGTGGTGTGTCGATACAGGGAGAATTGATCGATTACTATGGTAAAATTATTGAAATACTAAAAGTTGAGCACCGTGCTTTGCCAGTCAAGTGATGTGTGATATTTAAATGTGACTGGTATGACCCGACACCAAATGTTGGAACAAAAGTGCATAGCTGGTACAATCTAGTTGAAATCAACACTCGAAGAAGATTTTGACAATTTGAACCTTTCGTCTTGGCTATGTAAGCAAAACAAGTTTGCTATGTCCCTTTTCCAAGCTTACAATGAGATACGACAGATTAGGTGGTGGTTTGCAAAGTAAAACCTAGAGGTGTTTTTGAATCACATAGAAAAGGAGAGCAAAGTCCTGAAAGTGAGGCGTTTCAGGAAGATGTCACTTTAATCAATGCATCTGTCACTTATGACGATAATAAACCTTTGAACGATCCATCTAACGAATATGTCGATATTTCTTTAGGAGAGGATGACAAGGGTCAGAGATCCGACGAGGGGTTGGAGTTTGAATCTTATTCTTTCGATGAAGAAGATGATTGTAATTTACAATTAAGTTTTGATAGCGATTAATTTATGTTTGTAATTGAATTTTGTTATCAAACTATTTCCATCATTTGCATTTCAATATATTCAGTGTAAAGTCTTTCATTGAATTTCTTATTCAAGGAATGTCGATATGGCGACTGGTTCCAGATGGTAGTAATTCTTTCCGTTGGAAGGAATGTGGGAAAATTTTCCCAACCCAAGGAATCAAAACTACGGGGAATATATATGCATCATACACTAAGAAACGTTTGCCTTCTATGGCCGATCTGTTGCTTGAAGGCGTTTACTATGATCTGCATAATGTCTCCTTCAATTGTTCTGTACATCTCATTTCCTTTGCTGAAGTTATTATACATATTCTCATTTAATTGTCTATCCTACATGTTTAATCTTCCTTTAAACTTGAAGAGGACATTAATGCCGATAAAGGGATAGGAACATCGGTTTGTTGAACGGTTTTGTAAGATCACAGTTTCAAAACGTCTTAACTAATTATGTTTTAGGTAAATATGTTCCCGGACCAAGTTCATCTGGAGAATTAGTCTTCCATAATCATAGCGGCAACTCATTCACTGTTTCTTCTGTAAGTATGGATATACCCTCAAAACTATTGGAAGAAGGTGTTCAAAAGCCTATACCTGGTGGCAGAAGAATCACTATTCCCATTGGTGCATTTGAACATGCCAGGACCCTTCTCAGGAATTCAGACATTGGGGACTTATTTACCTTTACCGACTTCCATGTCACATGGAATCAAACAAATTAATTATTTCATTTTTTTTATCGATGCAATACATTATTACACTAAGCTTTGAAGTTTATTTATTGTTATATCTGTAAGACCTTGTTAAACAATGTAGCATAATTTTATCATTGTTTAAGTTGATTTATTGTTGCTAACTATTTCTTAACCTTCAAATCCATTGCCTTATATTCTTCTTCATATATTGTGTGCAATATTGATGTCAAAGTATTATATTTGTAGAGAATACGTAAAAATTGAATTTCAGGAAAACAAATGGGACCAAAGCCATAGCGTAAGGTTTTGCGATCTCGGTTTAGAGCTATGTTTAGAGCAACTTACTGTGAAGGTAGTTCCTCACAGTCTGCTACTCAAATTGACTCACCTCCTCCGCCTCCAGGACCAACAGTTGCAGATGAGGCATCACCTACTGCTCCTCTTACTACTCCATCTGTTGTGCCTCGTTCCCGAAGCCCAACGGTCGAATCAGAATCGAAGCACAAAAACACAACCAAGTTTCCGAAACTCCTAATCCCTCATGAAAAACCCTAAATCTAGCCACAACTCAAGCCACAAAGCGAGCCCACAAAAAAAAGATTTCAAAAATACAATTTGATTTCTTTAAAAAGGTAGCTCTAGGTCTCTAGTTTATGTAGAAACAAGAATTTCCTAAATCGGAGCTCTATAGCTCAAGATATGCACAAAAATCCAAAATCGGTTCATAACCCGATCAAGCTCTCCAACCCGACCACTCACTTTCAATAAATCAAACTTTTTGGATTTGAAAGAAATAATCATGAAATTTTAGGGGAAGGTAGAAAAATATGTTAG
>JAOTAZ010000005.1:22966929-22981741 GCA_025629785.1 Erythroxylum oxycarpum
AACTGTAACTGAAGAAGATAAAGTTACATGTAAATACACTTGCTTTCCAGGGCACTATATTTACATAACTTCAACACAAAGTAGCCAGTCTAAAAGAGCTTTAAGCTCAGAATTCTGTACGTAGAGATCTACTCAGTGATTTCTACTTCCAACTGAGCCCAATGGGCCAGTATCTGTGTCTGTATCATGAAGGCACTCAGACACAACAAATAATAACAAATCTAGAGTGTCATATGCATCTGCATTTACATATATATGATTATGAAATCTTTTCTGAAATTGTGATGACAAAATGATGTGCCATGATAATGTGATTGTTTATATTATTCATGTTCTGAAAGAATGTATGTAAAATGTGTGATATTGTGTATTTGACATGGGTGAGGTCATCAATGATGGTTCATTCATTGAGTTCGCAAAACTCCTCAAAAATTACAACTTGGCTTTTTGGGTACTATCTAGGGGACTTAGTTCCTAAGATTTTTCTAGAGGAACATTTTTTATTAAGATATGGCTCAAAGATCTGTCAGATGACATCAGAGGAGTTATAGTTTGTATTTTGTTGTTTCTTTGTTATGTAGAACTTTTGTACAAGGATTGTAAATATTTGTTTTAATGAATACATTGTAAACTTTTGTCAATGAATGAAATTAAGTGTTAATGTTTTTAAGTATTGTATATTCTTTATGATGCCATTTAAGAGATTATGTTTTCTCTAACATACCATTGTCATACGATATGTACTTGAATGTCCTTTAGATGTTCGGGTATATACTCTATGGTAATAGGATGTTTCACCTATAGCAGGGCAAAATGGAAAGGCGGAAATTTCAATCTTTTTTGTTAATTTTACCCCTCCTTTCTCCTACTTAACCTATGTATTCATCCTTACACTCATTTTTTCTCACCCACAATAGTCTCTCTACTCTCTCTGTAACAAACAACTCTCAAATCCTCTAACTTCTCTCTACAAATGGGACAGAGAATTAAGTAAATGATCAAACATGCTTAACAAAAGGGCAAAGTATAAAAATCGAGGCATGGACAAAGGAACCGAGTAGAGGATTACTGAGCACCCTTTTTTATTTACTCAAAAGAGGAAGGTAACCATTTTTGAACCCTTAGCTCTAGAACCATTTTTGTGCCTTGATAATTTGACTATGATGTATTAGTAAACTTAGGTTTGAGAGAAAAGGTTGAAAACCTAAGCAACAGAATTCGATGGGAGAAATTCTTGCATTTCAACTTTATTATTTATGAAGAACTCACCTTTGAATTCTTCACCTCCGTCCAATTTGAGCCCAGTAATTGAAAGGAATTGTGGTTTCGATTATGGGGTCGATCATATTGTTAAATTATGAATATTTGTGAAAGATTAATAGATTCCTGAAATCAACCATCATGAATTAACATGATGAATTTTGTGCCAAATGTTATTGGACCCAACTAACTAGGTTGGATAATTTTGACCCTAAAAATGCACACAAAAATATAATTAGAAGCCCTGAACACTTTCTACTACATAAGTTCATGTGTCAATCTGTGTTTGACAAAAGTGAAGGTAACAAGTGTTCAATAAAGGAGCTATTTATGTAGTAGTGCATGATTAATAGCGTCCAAGTTTTCACATCCACCCATATTTTTAACACTCTTATTGCTAATCCAAAAAAAAGAAGCAATAAGCTTGGCATGGGATATTTGGTTTTAGCTATTGTGGATTATTATGGTGTAAAATTCGATGAACTAACTGTTCATTTTCGTGAGTTTCTTAACACTCAACATTTGGTGAGAGCAAAGATTTTAGAAGCCCAAGGTATTGAACTTTAAGATGTAAGTACAAAATCATATGTTAAGAATAGGGCAGGATAGGTTAGTTATAGCTCAGCACCACCGCAATAATAAGAGGAGTCAACTAGTGACAAATTTATAGAAGAAGAAGAAGTTGGATAAGAGAAGGTTCTAAAAAACATTTCAAACACTAACAAAGCAATTGCATATAATTCCAAGGAGTTAAAGGAGATAGCGAAGGGGCAAAGATGACAACGTTGGGATAACCAAAGCATTTACAAATACTTCGTTGCTCAAGATTTGGAGATTCCACCTCCGACACCATCACCACCTCAATTTCCATAATAGGTTCTTATGATCTAACCATTATTTTATTTTATTTTATTATGTTTTACTTTTTTTTATTCCCACCTTATGTGTTGTTTTCTTCTCACATTAAGGACAATGTGTTATCTAAGTGTGGGGAGGTTTGCATTGTATTTTTATTTTGAATGTGAATTTTTCATTGTTAGTTTTTTTCTTAGGTTTTCATGGTGTGGATCATATGGATATGTCAATGGCTAGGACTTAAAGGAATTAATTTATCTTTGAACATAGTCTTCTAAGTTGTAAAGATTTATTAGCTTGTGCAATTCGTGTTCTAGGTATCTTCAATTAAATATGCACGTTAACTAGGATCTGACATTAATTTGCTCACCTTAGGAAATTTGTTACATACATTTATAATCATAGGTCAATTCAATAAGTAATGTTTTTAGTATCTTTTCATGAAAAATGATTAGATAAAGAAATGAGGTAAGTAATAAAATGTGAAAAATATGTATATATATCTCAAGCAAAGAACTTTTCTGTTAGCCTTCGGGTTATGAATAGAGCTAGTAGCTAGTTGAAAATGTGATGTAGTTGAGTAACCAGGGGACATTTATCACAAATGTTTGCCTTCGCTTCCAAAAGCTATAATGATATTCCAACCAAGCCTATAAATAAAAACATGACCTAGTTAAGTAACTAGGGGGACATTAATCACAAATGTTTGCCTTCAAGTCAAACGACTAGGTCAATGTTAAAGAAAGTTAACAAATGGTGTTTAAACAAATAAATCTTTTCAATCTTTGTTAATAGCATGATTTTTCATAAAAAGCTACTCGATAATGTTTGCAATTTTGATTGACCACTGCTTATCAATGTATGTATGCAAGTGCCAAGTATGAGTGAATATCACATTAAGGACTTAATTAGTATGTATATTTAGTCTAAAGTGTTTATTAACAAATTGCATAAGTTAATAAATTAGAGCAATTTGAAGAGTTGTTTTAAAGTTAAATTAGTTTCGTGAAGTTCAATGCCATCGTATCATCATTGCATTTCTGGGCTTATATATGTTATTGTATGGTGTATTTATGTTTTATTTTTGATTGAGGATAAGCAAAAGTTTAAGTGTGGAGATGTTGATAGTTATAGGTTACACACATTTTAGTGGATAATTTAGTATGTTTTTAGTTGTTAATAGATGATTTGTGTATGTTTAGATTTAGAATTGTGTTAGTGTGATTATATGTTTGTGCTTTTTAATGTTTCCTGGTTTAGAGGATATTATCGGGCTTTAATTTTATATGTTTGAGGTGTTTTGATGTTTTTATTAGTGTTTGAGATTAGGTAAAGAAGATCATAGAAGTTTAGAGAAACCTTGAGGAAGACTTGTGTCAATCACGATCGTGATAGAAACAACCCAACCATGGTCACAACAGTGACACCCTTGTCACGATTGTGACAGAAGCCAAATGGCAACAAGTCACGATCGTGACATCCCTGTCACAATCATGACAGAAGATCAATTTAAATTGTCACAATCGTGATAGTTAATAGATATAGGGATCTGCTTCCATTTCTAGTTTTGGAGGATCATTTTGGACTTTATGACCTGTGTAAAACCTAGTTTTTACCCTAAAAGGAAAAAAAACACTATAAAAAAAATGACTTGATGAAGGGAGCCTCCATTTGCCATTTTTGGAAATAACCAAAGAAGAGGAGAGAAGAAGGAGAGAAGAAGGAGTTGTTATTGTTCTTATTGTCACTCCTAGTCCATTCCAAGTTCACTTTCTCAATTCATCTTGTTATTTCTTTCATTTCATGTATAAGATAGATATGAGTATGATGATTTTGTGTTTAAGGATGTTCTAAACTCTTTTTGGGATCTTTTCTTAAATCAATGTTAATTTGATTGCTTTTGATGTTAATGTATTGGGCACTGTGATTGTTTGTCGCATTTGCATGTTTTGGTAATAAATCAAGGGAGTGAACTGATAACAAAATAATTAGATTAGGTAATGAGAGTTAACAATCTAATAGATCACACAAACAATCAAATTGGTAATTTATACAAAGAGATCTCTTGTGATGAACCAATTCTCTATTAGAGTGTTTAAGATATAGAATGTGAACTATTTTTGTTATTTGAGCAATTGCAATTTTAGTAATTCGATTAAATTATGGTTTAATGATTAGAACTCGAGAGAGAATAATCCACCCTTCGGGATTCTAAAACCAATATTGAATAACTTAAAAGTAATCAAGCTAGCATTTGATGACAGGATAAATCCCCTTTTCTTATAATTGGTTAATCTTCCTTATGTGATTTTCGATTTTCAATTAGTTATGCTCAATTTTAATTTCCTTGTGTTACTTTAGAATTTCAATTTTGATCAATCCATATTCAATTGCTTAAATTTTTTAGTTTTTATTTAATTTTAGTTACAATTTCTAGACCCTAGACTAAGTTAGGATCCATTTAGTTCACTAATTCCTCGTAGGATTGACACCTCAACTATTACGCTTACAACCCATGCACTTGCGATTCATTGAGGGTTTTATAGAATTAAAACTTATTGAACAAGATATAAATAGTTTATGAATAATAAAATTAGATGATGATAAAGACATTTGATTTCTTTAATTGATTTTTTGAACTTCCTCAAAATTGTGACTCACTTAAGAGTGATTGAGGTTTATTTACTTAATGTTCACAAAAAGATTAAGTGTGTAGATATTACATATGTTTTCGTTAATATTTTTCTTTGCTTATTATATTTTTTATTCAATTAATGCTATGTTTTCAAGTAATTATGAAAATGTTTCCATATGACGAATTTTATCTAAAATTAGAGAAAATTTTGAGAGAAGAACATAAATAAAGCATAATTCTTAACCTAACACTTACTTATACCATATAGAGGTGATGAGTCAACTTATAACATGGAAAAAGAGAGGCCATATGGCAGTTATAATATTTAAAGAGAAATACAACTTGATACATAAATGTATCTTAAGCCATATTACCCTAGATAATAGGAATATACATTTTCATGGCCTAGGAAACATTTTTAGAACATAGGCCCCATTCTAGAGAGTTACAAAGAAAAACCATAATTTAAAATGTCTTTGGCCAATCTTTTTTTAATCTTTTATTCTCCTTTTTTACTCTAAACATAGGGTTATCAATTAGGAGGTACAAAAGAACTTGAAAAATTAATTTCAAAATTATTTTTGAGAGAGAAGATGATTAAAGATTATTTAACGGATTAAATCTGACAAGACTAAAAATATTTCACTTAGAATTCTGTTTACTTCGATGCCTTTATTTATTGAAAAAAAAACATTATTAGTAGCTAATGATTTTGTAAGTTCAAATAGGATAACCCAAAAATTGTCCTTGTAAGGATCGATTCAATATTACTTATATAGTGAAATCTATTTTTATGAAATATCTTTTAATATTACTAATGAAAATTTAGTTATACTAGTAATTTGATAGATATTAATTCATATATGGACAATTCGAGAGAACATGCATATGATAAGACTACAACTTAGATATTAGAAGTTGTATTCGATATTATAGATATGCTTACATAAATCATATTATATTATGGTCAAACCTTTAATGGAAATTCACAAAACCTAAGGCATTCTAGAGAGTTTTAATTTGATAGCATATGCTGGCTTCTTATAATTGGCATGTATTTTGGTAGTATATTTTATTTTAATGATAATTCTTTATTTGTTCCTCAATAAATCATGCCATAGTCTCTTTATCTTATAGCAAATGGTGGTTTCTCTAACAAATCATGTCATAATGTCTTTACTAATAATGCAATGGTAGTCCCGTGGTACTCCCTTTTATGGCATAATACCATCAGCCCCAAAGCAACTTTCATAACATGGTTATCTATTAAGAACCGCCTCCTAACAATGAATGATTGGCATGGTAATGTTGATGACTTATGTGTTTTTTGTTACTTGGCTTCTAAAGACAGATATCATCCTTTTTTTCATTTTAATTATTCTAAAGCTATTTAGAGTCATACTATTCTTACCGACACTATCTGGTCACTATGATTGAGAGTTTGTGTTGCAATTGATAATTGCCAAACAAAGGAGAGGAACTCAAAACACAACTCTCTTTTTTGCTCCCTTTGAAATGTCCATATACTACATTTGGAAAAAAAAGGAATAGACGTAGATTTACTAACGCAGAGGAAGAGAAATGCCAACTACCCGAAAGAATTATCAACCTTAGTCATGCTGGCATTTTTGCCAAAGATGCACAAAGGTTCCTTACCCCTGATATAAAGCAAACATGGAAATTTTAATACTTACTTAAACTTGTGTTTTGATTTGTCCTTCTTACTTTTTTTTTAAATCTTTTATAGTAAAGAATAGCCTCCATTTATGTCTTTGAACTCATTATAATGGTGTTATAGTTTCATCTATCATAATTTTCATTCATTAACCAAAAAATATATAACTATTATGTCATTAGCACTTAAAATCTAATCATTTTTCTCATTTTAAATATTTCCCTAAGGTATTCTTAAATAATTTGGTTAGGTATTTCTTTCCTAAATAGAAGCCAAAAATTCTAACTTTATAACGGCCCAATTATTTATATATAAGGCAAATGATTATATATTTATAGAACAACTTACTGTACAATTTTCAAAACTTTCATTGTTTTTAATTATGGAGAGAATATGTGATTAAAAAGCATATTAAATAGTTTAATTCCTATAAGAATACTTTTTACTCCTAAGATCTACCACATAATTCCCCAAACTCAATCTTGTATACAAACTCACCTTCCTAAGGTATATAATGTTCTCTCTATATTAATTTTTAATATAATTATATTTTAAAAAAAATTAAGTAATGATTCAGTAAAAGTAGGGAAAATGGTTCCAAACACTCTTGAACAACCCAAAAATTATCCTTACATTTGTACAACCCTCTAATACTACCATTCCCTAGAGAACAAAGCATGTAATGGTTAACTTGAATTATAAATCGATACATGTTGTAACACTAATGTTGTAATGAAACACGTTGCATAAGCAGGGAACAAGTGTCTAGAGCTTAGCATCTTATAAGTGTAGATCACCACTATATATCTTACCTATATTCAAACACCTCCTTAACTTTAAAAAGATAACAAAAAAAGGAATAGACGGACATAGATTTACTAATGCAAAGGAAGAGAAATACCAACTACTCGACAGAATTATCAACCTCATTCAAGTTGACATTTTTGCCAAAGATGCACACAGGTTCCTTACTGTTGATATAAAGCAAACATGGCAATTCTAATACTTACTTAAACTTGTGTTTTGATCTATCCTTCTTACTAATTTTTTTGTTATTCATGCTTCTCTTCATCCTAAGATTGTACTTGTCCTTAGATCATTTTGCCTTATGCAAGGTGTTGTAAGTCCCTTAAGACCTTTTAAACTATTATCTCTTTTTGTGCACCATTAAAGCATTTTATAGTCTCCCTACTACTTGATCAGGGATGATCTATGTAAACTGGTAAATTGATCTACACCTAAATCTCTTATTCTTTTAAGTTTTATAACACCAATTGCATCATTAGCATTATATTATAATTCTTGTGTGTAACTAGTACATTAGTATTTGCCCCTTGATATGGCTTGTAAGTTCTTGATTCCATATTATATCATTTGTTTTGGTGCTTGAAAAAATTCTTGTAATGCACTCGCCCCATATAGCATGAATCGTAAAAATAATTGCTATCTTTTGTATTTTCCTATTTGCTTTCCTTCCTACTTGTTACCAATTGAACCATTCTTCCAAATCTTAATGATTTTTCCACAAAATTCTTTATGTTGCAAAGTTCCTTTATCCCTTTCCATATTATCTTTAAGACCCTACATCCATATAAGAGCTGATTCTTAGACATAGTTTAATCCTGGTAAAACACATAAGTTACTAGAACATTCATAAATCTTTTAAGCATATCTCTCTTCTTCTTCTTTTTTTGAAATCCAACTATAAAGTTCCTGCTACTCTTGGATTAACATATAATTTCGATGTTGGTGAAGACCACTTTACCTTTCCAAAATGTTCCCATCCCCATTCCTTGCATAAGGCATTTTCAAAAGACCTAAAGCAACTATCAATCCCTAAAATTATATCATTCTTAGTATCCTTAAACCTACTACTAAGGATACTTCTAATAATATTGGTTTTAAGAAGCTGCTCTATTTGTAATATGTAATCCATTATGTCCTACTTTATTATAACATACTTTGGAATTATTCCCACTAACTTGAGATCTATTACATCACTGAGAAGTCACTTTTACACCTATTGGTCATGCAAAAAGAATGTTGCTCTTCCATTTCCTAGGATGACTTAAAATTGATCCATTATTGACCCTCAAAGCCTGAGCATATTTATTAGAGTCCAAGATGTATTGTAATAGTATTGGATACACCATATGCATTTATTATCTAAGTGATGAGCGTGTAGCAATCTTATCCATTAAGCTTCCGTATCTCCTCCAAATTTATTTAACGATAAGTTTATTTTAGTAATAATTATGAAATTGATACCTAAGCCTCCCTCTTTTTTTTCACATACCTCACTCAATTTTACTTTGGCTATATCCTTCTTAAATGTTGGCTCCCGAATTTTTTTCGTTAGTTAACCATGATTTAAATATTTATGAGGTTTAGATAGGTGAATTTTTGGGACCTAAATTTTTTTTATGTCTATGTTAGTAGAATTTATTTCATGGGTTAGTTGAATTAAAAGTTTTAAGAATGCATAAAGGGGTATTTTGGTAGTTCACTTAAGGTTTAAACAATAAGGCATTAAAGGAAGGGCAAGGTGGACTTTTCTCATTCATCAAGGGTAAAATGGGAAGAAAGAAGTGTTGTCTTCTTCCTAAAGAAGAGAAAAAATGAAAATAGGAGAGAAAGAAGAAGTGAAATATAAAAACAAAAAGTGAGCAAGAGAGGTTTCGATGAAGTAGAGAAAAGAATAAAGCTTTTTTAAAGAGAGAGTTTGAGGTTGCTCACGAAGGGAAAAAGAAAGAGGAAGGGAAGAGCCTTCTTTAGAGCCAATAATCTCATAAATTTGTAAAGATTCAAGGTAAGTTTGATTTTTATACTTTGGATTTATAGAAGGGTTTTGGTTCATGAAGCTTAGGAATTGAATGGGTTTAAGTATTCTAGGATCAATTTAATGAATGTATTTTCTTAGTGTTCTCAAATTTGAATTCCTATTGAATGGGAATTTTTCTATTTATGAAGGAAATCAAGAAGGGGATCAAGAGAGGCAAGAGGAGCAAGAGGAAAGACATCCTTAAGCCAATTTCTTAAGCAAGTAATTCAAGGTGGGTACATGTTTATAATAAAGTAAATAAGCCACTAAATGCTTTCTTTAAATCAAGGAAGTTTAATGATTTCAATTTCTTCATAAATGTTGCATTTATTGCTTCTTGAATGGATTGAGAAATTTTTATATGTTTGATATATGAATTATGTTGATGATTTATAAAAAGAGTTTGAAAATGATTCGTTTTGAAAAGTTAAATGTTTATGAAAACAGGTTTTCAGAATTGGTTTTCGAAATATCTCATGTTCATGAAAAATAAGTTTCCAAAATGTGTCATTTGGGCAAACTATTTTCAATTCATGAATTACATGTTATGTGGGTTTGGTGTAGTCCATTCAAGCATGTCACGTGTAGGTTGACCAAGTAAAGGCTTCTCCCGCCTACCCGCTAGTAGCACGAAGCTCCTTCATGGACTCCCTCACATTTACGTCTACGCAAAATCACTATGTGGGGTTGCGATAATACGTCAACTTTACAACTACATAGGACCATTATGGGGAAATATGTAGTTTGTCATGTTTATGGATCTACCCAAACCATTTTGATATGCTTATGTGCCTATGATATGTCAACAAGTTTGATGCATACATGATTTGTAATTTGTGAATTTTGGTTAAGAATTTGAGAATGATACATTTTATGACATCAATTAGAACTATATATTCACAAATGAACATTTCAAAGGTTTTGCTTATTTTTCCATCATAAACTGTGACCCACGAGCTTTAAGCTCACCCCTCCATTTTTGTCCCATCTTCAGGTGAAGAGCAATGACAACCAGTAATCAAGGGTCAGGGCATCACCCCGATTATGAATCTTTTTGTTCAATAAGATAGACTTGAAAACACAAGGCTTTAGTTGCATTTGAGCAAATTATTGTTCATGTATCTTTTGTATTTTGGGATTTTGAGATATTGATGTATTGTGGCTTAAAATGCCCATTAAAGAGTTGTAAAATTCTTATCTTTTGATGCTAATGAAATATGTTTGCGTTTTTGCTCATGACTCTCAAAGTTTGTACATTGCATTTTCAAGTTTTCATAGGGGTAAGAATTTGTGTTCTAACTTCTGGGGAAAAACTATATTGATCTAGGCTAAATTAGACAAAGTTGTCTTATTGGAAGTTGTAGTTTATCTTTCTATCTTTGCAATGCTATATGGTATAAAATTTTTGCACATTTGAGTTAAGGGATATGATCATCATAAGTTTGTTATGCTGCATAGGATGGATATTCGGGGGAGCTACGTTGATTGAAAATTTTGACCCTTTTGGAGGTAAAATATCTTTTGGGTCCTCACAAAAGTTATAGGTTTAGAAGTCCTCTTTGAAACCATCTTTGAATGACATTAATCTAATATCTATAATGAAAGTTATGCCCTTTTCACCAATATAGGTCAGAAGAAGAAAACAAAGTCGCGATCGTGACTCCACAGATTTTCGCGCAAGTCGTAATCACAAGTCACGATCGTGACCCGCAGATGTTCCCAAACTTGAACACCTTTGACTCTTTTGCACATAACTTTGTCATCCGACTTCCAAATGACTTGATTTTTAAACCAATAGATTCCTAACACATTTCTTTATCTCTCCATAAAAATTTATGGCTTTTGGTATTGATTTGAAAAAGCTTTATCGAAGCAAAGTAAGGGTATCGGTTAGAAGAGTATGAATTGGAGATTTTACTGAATATACTTCAGTATTTTAAAGATATCTCAATCGGTAGAGCTCCAAATGAGATTATTCTTCTTTCTAGATAAAATAGAGACATGGAGCTACAAAGCATCTAAAGAAATCTAATTTTAATTCAGTATCTAAGACTTTCAATTTCTGTATGGAAGTTGAGTATAGTGTATTGTTTCTGTTTAATAACAGTTTGAAAATGTTTGAGGTATAACTTTCAGATTTCTGAACTAAATTGAATGATTTTGGTGTCATTAGAAACTTAAGGCAATGGGGAACAAATGTTCTAAAGAAGTCAATTTGTAATTATAGTTTGAGGCTTCCCAAAATATGTTCTGAAATAGGATAAATGAGTTTGTTTTTTATGATTGACTGGTGTGGGCACGTTACCCTGGTGGGATAAATGTTTGGATGTCACTTAGGACATCAGGCATCTGACTTACAAGGGCAGGGTGCCCAACATTAAAGAAACACCCTGACCATAGGAAATGTCTCATGATCATTTCCAAAAGGTATGGAGACTATTGATAGATGCAAAATTGATCATAATTATACCCTATAATTGATGTATTTTTTCTTGATATTTTATACTTTTATTGTACATTTGATACTTAATTCTCTCCAAGTGTGTTTATAAATTATAATTGCCTTTGTGGAATTAAAGGAGAAGAATTCGGATGAAACATGACATAAAATGAAGATTTGAAATAGAGAAGGGATGCATGAGCGTGCAACAACTTGTGCACTTCTCTCAGATCGTGCAAATTTATAAATTATGGAGATTGTGGGTTATGTAAGATTTGATGCTCAACTGTGCATCAGCCCGTGCATCTTCCTAGAACCCTAAATTTCATTATAAAAATGACATTTTTATCCTTAAATCAAAGGAGTAGACATTAGGAGGCGATTATAGACATAAAGATAGTTCTCAAGGGGTGATTTTGGTTTAAAGAAGTGGGAAACACAAAGAAATCATCGAAAGCTTCATCGAAATACAAGATCAAACCTCTACCTTGGAAGAACATTTGATAGAATTAAAAGGGATATTTAGAATTATGAACCCTCCATTTTCTATTCATTTTTCTTTCAGTTTATGATTGATTTTGTGTTTTATCATATGCAACTAATTTTCTTGTTAGTATTTAGGCTAAATGAACCCTAGGTTTTTACTTTAACAATATTTTTATTTTTTATTAATGAAATTGGTTTGATTGATATATTGTGATTTGATTACATGTTTTATTTATGTTTTAATAAATTCAAAATATTATAGAATAATATGATTTCATATATAAGGATTGAGAAATCCTATTAATGAATAGATCTACTATAATTGGAAGGAGTTTATTACATACCTAGAGATAGGATGACATAAATCTTCAAATTAGGGTCAAACTTGATAGAGGGATTCATAAATCGGTAAAGCAATCCTATAAACATTAACCTGAGTAATTCAAATGACAACCTTAGGATTATTGGTTATTAGACTCAAGATCAACTATTAGCATACTATAGGAATCTCCACAATCCAATAAATAAATAAAACAATTGCATAATAAAAGATAAATCTATTAAGGGTTTTAGGGGTATTCGAAACTTAGATACTCGGTGCCTCTTTATCAGATGCAATCTTCCTACCCATTTATTTACTTGAGTTAGTTTTATTTTCTTTTAAATTAGAAACCAGAAACAATTTCGTAGACTAGATAATAGGATAACAGTAATTACTAGTACTCTTAGTCCTCATGGGATCGACCTCTACTTATCAGTACTAACTGTAGCTATGTCGTGCACATTTTGTTATTTCAATATTGACTAAGTCAGAAAAATTCAATTATGTTTTTGGCACCATTGCTAGGGATTTTGATATTAGGAACACCTAGATGTTATTACTCTAGTTATTATTTTTTGTGTTCTCTTTTATTTTATTTTATTATATTGTAATATATTTGTGGCTTATTAACTTAATTATCTTTTGAATTTTTCGAATTGATATTGAGTTTGTGGTTTATTGTAGGTTTTACGATTCATTGTCATAGTCACAACTCAAAATAGAAGGATGGAGCAAACAATACTTTTATGGAAACCAAGACATGTCTTCGCAATATGAAACATCACCATATGGGGGAGAAAGTTGTTCTCAGACATTTTCGAATGCTTAACCAATGTTTGCACCGTGTTGCAACATTTGTCCAAGTACTTACTATAATTATGAATTTTGAGAGTCGACCTATATATTGACCTTAAGGTGTACTATAAGGGAACAAATACAATTCAAAGTGGAGCAACTCTTATGACTATAGATGGAACAATTATGCTCCAACTGAATATTTATAGCACCAAGAACCTCCAGTTAATGAGCAAACTTTGGAAGACATGATGACAGATTTCATTCAAGAATCAATCATAAGGCATTATGAAACAAATGCTCATATAAAAAATTTGGTGAATAGGATGGGTTCAGTTGGCAGAGATAATATTTAACGATATAAAAGGGAGTTTATCCGGTACTTCTGAAGTAGACTTTACCAAATGTGGATGGCAATCACCCTTAGGAGCAAAAAAAAAGCTTCTAATAGAAGAAGAAGAGAGGAGGAAAAGGAAGAGAGTATTATAGAAAATAATTAAACTCCTAGCTATAATAAATGTTGACCAATGCAAATTCGAGAGTGAAGAAAAGACAAAGGTTGCCTTCATAAATGGAGGGGCATCCCAAGAAGAGCTCCCTAAAGAAGCATCCTTCCAAAAAGAAGAAGTAGAGAAGTGGCAGGTGATAATTCAAGAAGATAAGCCAGAATCATTTTTCCAGGAAGAAGAAGAAGAAGAGCGACAGAGATAGTTGAGGAAGAACTAGCGAAGGAACCAAATAAGGAAATTACTAGTGATTGAGCCAAGTTTACATTATAAATTGGCCTCACTTTCTTAACTGCTTGTGCACTTGTTAACTCCTAATTGATGATTTTTATGCTTAAATTGGTTCCTCATATCGAGCATTCAGAATTTGCAAATTGTCAGCACATTATCGTAATTTGATATTAATTTCTCCATAATTTTCATGAGGACAATTGATACTGCAAGGGTTTTATTTTGTAGGAACATGGAGTCAACCATCCAGGAAGTCAATGAGACTCCTTCCAGACGTCGGGACGAACCAGCACTCCCATTAGTCGCGACGAATGAATTTTTCATTTAATTACCTCGTCTCGACAAACGAGCAAATTCAACTCATCGCGATGAATATTTAATTAACTCGTTGATCGCGGCTCTGTCGTTCGTTTAGAAATCGACCTTGGAAACCGGTCAAAACTAATTAATTCCAGGATTGCAGCAAGCTGAACCTCGGGTCATCTCTCTCGTTGGAACCGTGGGAAATTGATTTTTAAAACTAGCCTAGAGTCGAATTATGCAATTAAATCAATTAAAAGAGGGTTTTGAATGATTGATCAAAATTAGAGAAAAGTAAAGTATAAATGAATCTTTTTTTATTTTTGGGAAATTATGAAATTGGTAACAAACTAAGATTTAAATCAAATTCTAAAGCTCTCTTGAAAATGTGCTCAGGTTATCATCGTTTAAAATGATTTTCGGGGTTGGAATCCACTAAGTTTCGAAAGATCAACCTTAAAACTATTTAAGTCCAAGAATTTAATT
>JAOTAZ010000005.1:22981841-22992334 GCA_025629785.1 Erythroxylum oxycarpum
GCTGCAATCTTGGAATTAATTATTTTTGACCGGTTTCCAAGGTCGATTCCTAATCGAACGACAAAGCCGCGATCAACTAGTAAAGTGTTGGTAATGATCTTAAATACGGAGCGTTCCCACTTCCTCAAAGGTAAAATGTTCGAGTCAGTTGATGATTCATGGAGTTTCATTATCCCGTATTTTATTAACAGCTTGTCATTAAAAAGATAATTAATGCGATTATTAGGATTTATTAACTTGATAAATTATGCTCTTATTAGTATTTTTCAACAAATGGCTTACTTATAAGCTACAAAACCTTTATGTAGGGAGAAGGATGGAAGCAAGCCACTGATTATAAACCCAAGATAAGGATAATGTATAGGATACATCGAGCTAACAATGTTAACGAAGCTCTACATAGGAGGCAACCCATGAATTAGGATAGATTTTATTTTATATTATATTATTTTCATGCTTCTTGATTATTTTTGCTTTTAGTTATTTTTATTTTCTTTTGTTTATTTTATCCCTTTTCTTATATTTTTCAAGGATGTGGTTTTACATTGGATGGATTTGATGTGTCCCAAAATTGTCATATTTAGGAAAGTACCACTAAACTTTTCCCTTGTTATATATACTGTGTACATTGGGGACAATGTACAACTTTGAGAGTGGGAAAGGTTTTAATGAATCTATAACGAATTCTTTAAGGTTATTATAATCTTGATTATTTAATTTTATGAAATGATGTATTGAATTTGTTGAAATCTATCTATGAACATTGTGTTTGTTGAATATCAATTGAATTGGTATGCAAAAGGATGAGAGTAAGAATAAAATTACTTTTGTACGTCATATTTTTTAATAATCATTGAAATATTCAAGTTGAATGATATTGCATATTATTTACAAACATAATATTCATCTTTTTTGTAAGCTTTTGAGCCTAGAAGCCAAATTTTCTAAATTTTTAAGCTCTTATTATTCTTTCATATATGTTATCATGTGTAGTAAAGTAATTCTAGAACTTGCTTCTATTATGCATATTGAGACCATATTTGTTAAATTAGAAGCATTGATATGATAAAGGCAATTAGATTTAATAACTTGTTTAAGTTTATTTCTTTGAAAATTACCATAGCTTTAAATTTACCTTTAGGAATAACCAAGTTGAGTCTTAGCATTTTTCATTATTATTAATCCACATATTAACCTTTATCCTGTTTTTCTTTGAAGACCTTTTTATTTTTTTAACCCTTGAAGGTTATTTACATTCTTTACTTGTTTGAGACTTGAAATTATTGAAGGTCCATTATTGCTATAATTGTGTTATTGAACGCTTGAATTATTACAGAAATTAAAAAAAGAGACAAAAAGACAAAAAAAGAGCATAAGAAAAAAAATTGTGAATAAGAGTATGGTACCAATAGAGTTATCCTAAAAGGAACTATTTGTTTTATAAACAAGTCTTATAATTTCCCTTTAGTAAATTTCCTTCAATTTAATCCGTTTTGATTTCACAACCTTACCATACCTAATCCCCATTACAACTTGTATATAGATCAATTGATTTTTATTTCTAAGTTACAAAAATGGTGGAGATGTGATAATGTTGCAAGCATATGATAAGACTTCAGTTATGCATTGATTGATAGTTTTGATACTTTTTACCCTAAAAACTTAAGCGCATTGAGTGAAATATTGACGAGGGTTTAAAAGTTTATGCTTTTGATATCAAAGTGATTATTGATGTGATTATTATTAATATGGCCTTAGGAAGTTAATTTTAGGATAACTTGACTCTAATTGTACGTTAATTTGATTCAATATGATAAGATAATTTATTGTATGAATGGATAGGTTAAGATTGATGAGAAATTGATGATGTCAAACTTATAATTTTTATTGTGGTTTGCTTTTTTACTTGAGGAAAAGCAAAAGCTTAAGTGTGGGGATGTTTGATAAATGTAGAATTATTCATAATTATACCCCATATTTGATGTATTTTTTCTTGATATACTTCTACTATATATTTGCTACTTAATTCACTCCAAATGTGTTTATAGAGTATAATTATCTTCATAAATAGAAGGGATGAAAACATAACATAAAATGAAGATTTGAAGAACATAAGGGATGTATGGGCATGTAATAGCCTATAAACTTCTCTTAAGCCATGCAGATTTATGAATTCTAAAGATTTTGGGTTATACACGATTTGATGCATGGCCTTGCATCTCCCCAAAACCCTAAGTTTTTGTATAAAAGTACATGTCCAACTCAAATCATAGTAGCAAACCTCAAGGGACGATTTTGGTTTAGAGAAGTAGAAAACACAAAGAAATCATCGAAAGATCCCTTAAAATATAAGATCAAACCTCTACGTTGCAAGAACATTTGATAGAACTGAAAAGAAGATTTAGAATTATGAACTACTTTCTATTTTTTTCCTTTCAGTTTATGTTTGATTTTGTGTTATATCATGTGTAACTAAACGTTTTATTAGAGTTTAGGCTAAATGGACCCTATGTTTATACTTCAACAATGTTTTGATTCTTTTATTAATGAAATTGGTTTGATTGATATATTGTGATCCGATTACATGTTTTATTTATGTTCTAATAGATCTAGAATATTAGATCATAATTTGATTTCATATATAAAGATTGATAAACCATGTTTATAAATAGATCTACCGTAATTAAAAGGAGCTGATTGCAACCCTAGAGATAGGATGACATAAATCTTCAAGACTAGGGTCAAACCTAATAAAGGGATTCGCAAATTTGTAAAGCAATCCTAAAAACTTTAACTTGAGTAATTTGGTTGAAAACCTTATGATTAGTTGTTATTAGACTCAAGGTCAACTATTAGCTTACCATAGGAACCTCCATGGTCCAATAAATCAATAAAAAATTGCATAATAAAAAAATTAATTTGTTACAAGTTTTAGAGGGATTTGAAACCTAGATATTAATTTTTTGATATCGATAGTTTACTAAATGCCTCCTTAATTCTCTTATTTAATCTTACTGCCTATTTATTTTACTTACTTTAGTTTTATTTTCTTTTAAATTAAAAATCAAAACTAATTCTGTAAACTAGATAATAGGATAATGGTAATTACTACTACTCATAGTCTTCGTGATATTGACCCATACTTGTCGGTACTAGCTACAGCTACCTCATTCACTTGTGGTTATTTAAATATTGACTAACTCAGAAAAAGTCAATCTTCTATTGATCATAAAGTTTTACAACTGAATTCTTCTAAGAAAGGAGAGTGTAAGGTTACACCAATTTCTAATCCTTTTATGCACCTTTTTAATCAGTAGCCTAAAGTCAGATTCAGTTAGCCTTTTGGAAGTAATTGTGATCCAGAGGTAATTAGAGTTTTACCAACTTTTAAACATCTAATTGAAGAAATCCAAATGGCTATATCCAAAACACTAAAGGATAGTATCACCATTCTCTTATTCCTATTAATACTCAACCTTGAGATCTCTTTAAGTGTGCTTAGTGTTGTTATTAGTGCCTTCACTAAGCAAAGATCATCCTTTGAGAAAAATATTAAATTGTCAATAAATATGAGATCCACAATTTCTTTCCGACATTTGGAGTGGAATTTGAATTTACTCATTTGTAAAATGATCTGTTTGATAATTCTATTCAAGATCTTCATAACCAAAGTGAATAAATATAGGGACAAGGGTTCCTTTTGCCTCACGCCTCTAAAACTTCTAATTTCCTTAGTTAATTCACCATTCACAAGTACACAATAAGAAAGAGTTGTAATGCATTAATTAATCCAATTAACAAACTTACTAGGGAAACCAAATACCTTAAGAGTATTTAACATGAAACTCTAATAGAAATTATCAAAAGATTTATAAAAATCCATTTTAAGTGAACATTTCTTTCAAATTTTTTCTTATCGTAGTTTGCGAAAAATTATTAAGAAAGTAAAATTTTGTTCCCAATTAGCCTCCCTCTAGTAAAAGCTCTTTAAAAGGGCTAATATACTTGGAAAGAACAATATTAAACCTTTTGGATAGGATTTTTGAAATAATTTTATAAACGGTTTTAGATTATAAAATGGGCATAAAGTCTTTCATATATTTAGGGAAGGTAGTTTATAAATAAGACATATGAATGTCTTATTGACCTCATTTAGGAGCTTCCTATGGTTGAAGAACTCTAGGAGTACCTTAATCACCAAATCCTTGATAAATAAACAAGATTTCTAGTAGAAACAAGCATTTAGTCCATTTCAATAAGGTTCTTTGTTGGGATGTAAGTCAAATAAAGCCTTTTTATTATCAAAAGTAGTGGATGGAGAGCTTAGGTACTCTATAGCGTGAGGGGATAATTTCTCCCTAACAATATCCTATAATAAAGCTAGAAAAGAAGAAATAATATTTAAAGAAGTATACGTTGTTGAAAAATAATTATAATCTTCCTCCTTCATTTCTATTTGATTATTAATCTCAACTCTATCTACCTTGATGAGGAAGCTTATTCTGTTTCTATTTTCCTAGCTAAGATATCTCTAAATTAGAAATTGGAGTATCTTTCCCTTCTCTTAGCCACATTATCCTTAATCTTTGCTTCAATAGAGAATAATTGGTTTGAATAACTTGATTATGAGATTGAATTGCTTTGGTTTCCAATGCCTTGAGGTTATTATCACTTAGGCTTATATAGGGCATATCCTGCACCATTAAGAGTTCCCCCCTAGTTTCCTTAACATCCATCAAAGTGCATCTTTACTAAATCTTATTCAACTTCTTCAACTTTTTTTTTAATTTTTCACATCTTCCTAAAATAAATGTACATTTTATGAGCCTAGAAATTCCCTTCAATACTAATTACAATAGCTTGCTTAAACCCCTCACATTCCACCATATGATTGTTAAATATAAAGGGAGAATGTTTCTTATCCCTTCTTACATAAGCGTGACTATTATATGGAAGTGGTTTGAAAGTAAAGAACTTGGAAAGTTAATTAAAATATTATAAAATTAAGATAGCTATTATGAATTCACAATGGCCTTATACATGTTTTTTAATATGCCTATTCCCTTCTTGCTCAATTGAACAGGTATAGAAGTAACATTTCATCCCAAGTCTATCATTTAAAATTGTTCAAAACATTCCTTCAGCTCTCATTATTACTTTTTGGGTTCACATTCCCTTTTGCCTCTATAAGATGAAGAATGGAACTAAAATCCCCTAATATTATCCAAAAGGAAGTAATGTTGACTCTGTTTTTCAATTGATTCCACAACAAATTTCTCTGAAATTCATGATTAAAAGCACTGGTGAAGGTGATCTGCACATTTACATTCCCCTAAACCAAGTTGATTTTTAAATAAAAATTTTGATTCGAGCCATTTGAATCCAAAATCTCCACCTTGTCTAGGTCAACCATAATCAAAATCCTTCCATAAAATGATATTTATAGGTAGCAATGAACCTCCGCCCTTTCTTAAAGAACAATGGTTTCTTTTGTTTATTCTCCCTTAGTTTAGCTTCTAGTAGACCAAGAATGTAAGGTTTTATACAATTTATATAATATAGCATAATATTTTTTTATAGAGTTATTAAGTCCTTTAATGTTCTAAGAAAGTAATGTCATTAGTTGGAATCTAAAGAATTTTTCTACCTCCTACATAGCTTCCTCTAAAGGACTATAATATATTCTAAATCCCTCACCTAAACCAAATATTCCTTTGTTTCTATAAGGTTATTAGATCTTTTGTCTTTTTGAATTTTAGTAATAACTTCTAAGTGTTTGGAATTATCTTCATATCTTTTAGTTATTCCTTTTCTGATGGTTTAATTACGACTAAATTAGTTGTTGCATTAAGGATTAAGATTTCAAAACTAGAATTTGAGTCTATACAATCATCCTTCTTTGTTTCCTTATCCCGCATTATTGTATTCCCTTCCTGCACTTGAACTATTGGATCATTCTATTAACTTTCTTCTAGGGTTGCTTAAGACACGCCATCCTTGGTCTGATTAAACTACATCAACCCCTCATATCATTCCTATTTCAAACATTTAACCAATTGGCTTCTAGTTTTCATTCTTATTATTACCATTATCTAGTCTCTAATTATTATATGACACGTTAACTTGGTACTCAATCGTATTGCCCTGTCCATCTAGTCTTAATATAAGAATGATTTTAGGGATTTTCCTCTCCAACTCAATCAGGACACACATTATAGCATACTAACCTCTAGACATTGATGTAATGGCTTGGTCCATACATAATTCTAGTTTTATTTTCTATTATGCAAATCCATTTCATCCATATGAACTTTTTCCGCAAGCCTCTTCTTAACATATGTTACGTTCCCATGCGTACAAAATTAATTTTATCTCATTATATTTTAGCACATTTTTATAATTTTTATTTCAAAAATAAGAAAACAAAACAAAAATCATAAAAATATTTTTTAAACCTTTTGTTTTTATCACTTTTATTTTATTACATAAGTTTTGTGTCTTATTTTTATTTAAATTTTCCATAATTAATTACTTTTATTTTTATAAAATAGTTTGAATTCTTTTGGCATTTTGGTACTTTAGGAAAAATTTAAGTTAAAATATAAAGACTCTTTGCATAAAAATATAAATACAAAATTCAAAGGACTAAATGGAGAAGCAACATAAAACATAGTTATACAAAATTCAATCTTTTTTTTTAGATCTAAAAAAATGTGGTTCCAAGGAAACCCTAGTGAGATCAACATTTTATGGTTGTCACTAACTTATCTCCACTTTGATTTTGTTCTTGCCACCCTCATCTCCTGTGGCTCCTGGGAAACCCTAGGGAGATCAACATTTTTTGGTTGTCAATAACTTATCTCCACTTTCATTTTGTTCTTGCCACCCTCATCTCCTGCATGATTTTCTTGAAATCAAGCTTTTCTCAATACTGAATCCATATTGCCTCACCATTTTATAGCCTCACCATAATCTTTATACCCATCTCCTAATCATCATTTCTAAGTCACTTAACATTTTCTTTTTCTTGAAATGAAAATTTTGGCCATTTGCTTATTGTTTACCCTTTCAAGTTTGATTTTCATGTTATCCACCATTAGGTAAAACTCAATAGCTTCTAGTTTTGATTTAATTTTAGGACATATTTGTTTCACTTTCTTATGAAAACGATCATAATTTAACTCCTTGTTTCTTTCAATTAAAAAAAACAATCAAGTAATGATTCCAATTTGAACAAACTAAGCCAAAAAAAAGAGACCAATAAAAAATAGGCACATCATTGTGAAGATATATTTCAAAGTCATAATTATGTTTCCTTAAAATATTAAGTATCTAATACTTCTTTTTTTTTTTTGAAAAATTTGAAGGAACTCATTGATAAACCTATCAAAGGAGCATTCTGAATAGGAATAATAACTCTAACAATTCACAAAGCAAACTTCCAATAGCCTAGATAAAGTAGTTAAACCATTAGCATACAAGAGCTATATAAAGCATAAGCTATGTGAGGTACTAAATTCATCTCTAGTGCCTCTCCAAGGTTGGGTGCCAGTATAGGCTCACATTGGGGAATTTATTAGAAACAACCTAGCTTCTTCCACCTCTATCATGAAGATGGTAGTCTCCAATTTGCAATTACCAGTGAGCTACTGTTGAAATAACATTGATGAACTATTGGATGAAATCTAATTTTTCCTTTCCTAGACAATAAGAGGGTGTCTATATGAGTAGCTTGGTTTATAACTCAATTCAATGATGGAATTATAGTCTCTTGCATGAAATAAGGACATGCTTTTAAAGATCATTGGTATACTAATAATCAAAGAATAAGTGATTATGAATTTTAGGTGCTTCCTTACAGAGTAAGCATATAAAAGGGATGTTCATGTTCTTGGAGAATTTATCTAGGGTGGTTAGTTTTTTTAATTGTAATTCATAGGATAAAGGCTACTTGAGGACATGATTTCTTTATACCATAAAACTTTAAACCATGGCACTTTTGACTCTAGCCACATTCCTTATCCTATCTATCAAATTTTTGCAAGTTGATCATATTCTAATATGCATTTGCCTAATTTTGTATGTTCAAGACATTATTATTTCTTACATAATAAGCATATATATATCTATTAAACTGAAAGGATTCTTTATCAATTAGAATTCTCCATAACCTTTTGCCTAGTGATTTTTTTAAACCATGTTACAATCTGAAGTGAACTTGTAGAGAGGTATATGCAACTTTTATCCCGCTTGATGCAAAATCTAAAGAGCTTACTGAAGTTATAAAGAGTTAAAATAAGGTAACTTAAGGAATTTGCATCAGCCTTGCTTAATAGGATTAAGTCATCAGTAAAAGCCAGGCTTATTAGCTTCATTCTTTTACACCTACAGTGATACTTAAAATACCTATCCTGTGAAGTTTTCAACCTAATAATTTTAGTAAGTGCCTCTATTAATAAGGTAGATAAATAAGGACAGATAGGGTTTCCTTGTCTTAGGACCCTAACACCATTAAATAGCTTTATTAGAACTCTATTAACAATAATACTATAACCAGTTGAGATGCATTGTTCAATCCACCCCATAAAGATTATAGGAAATCCAATGTCTCTTAAGGTATTTAGCATGATGTCCTAATTTGTATAATCAAAGGACTTTTGGATATTAATTTTCATAACACAATTTATGGAAGCATGTCTCTTAATTCTTGAAAAAGTTCTTGTGCATGCAATATATTACCTCCCATGCTTTAACCATTAATAAATATTCCTTATAAAGTATTGATATAAGCCAGAAGTAAAAATTTAAAGATGCTAGCAATGATTTTAGAGATTACCTTATAGATGAAGTTATAGCAGACTATTGGTTTGAAGTCCCTTATATTGTTAAAAGCCTGATTCCTTGGAATAAGACATATGAATGTTTTATTAACTGGTAATGGGAACTCCATCAACTTCTGGTATGATAACTAGCTTTCTATGGACCGTTGATTAATTATGATGGTGTTGATTCACATAAGAGTTCATTACCCTTGGACGTGATAGTTACTATTACAACACAGAGACATAGTAAAGAGATCTTCCATCCCCACCTCCCTTGCTGCTAAAATTTAGGGCTCGTATTGTAACATTGAATCAGATAAATTTGGAGACATGCGACTGATGGTCAATTTTATAACCGTTCTTGTATGGAATTATTCTTCAATCACTTTCCCATGCTGGTGTTGACTAATAACACATAGTCTAATTAACTTCAACTTCGCGCATCATTCACTCTATGGCTTGTGATAAAGGGCAGATTAAAATCAATGGATAAATTGGCCAAATACACTTAGCTCCCTAATTGGTGTTGTTTATGCAGACAAGTGGAAGAAACAAGTGAACACTTATTCTTCAAATATGGTTACATTAGCAACATATGGATGGAGCTCTGCTACAAATTCCTACCAAATAGGGTCCTTACCAATCTAGAGTGTCTACACACACTACAGTTATTCCACAAAATAGCACAGCGTATGATAATCAACGTTATATGCGATGATAGAACCTTGAGAACATTCCAAGACAAAATCAACACTCAAGACCAATTTTACAACCAATTGTTACAACAAATTCGGCTCCAAATATGCGTACGAAAACAGAAGATTTAATATGGTCCCTATTTACTTCGATACTGGAATATGTGAAATAGTCCTAATAGTGGCATTCTCTAAATTGTATGTGCTGGTGATGATTATTAGAGAAGTAGCATTCTAATGATATAGGAAAATAGGAAATATTCCCGGAAATGGCCTGCATTGCATGTGACGATGACAATTATTACTGGCGTGACGTTATGATCTTCCTCTGTTAGCTGTTGCTACTATAGTGGCACACTTGTTCAGCTTTCCTTTCAACCTTAGCCTGCGTGATTAACCACCTAATGCTAGGCTATTGCTGAGGGAATCAACTCACCATATATTGGCTACTGGACGCTCACTCATGCTAGACCTATGGCAGTGTTCTAATGTAGTCAAATTTTCTAGTTTGACTTATTCATTATAATTCAAGAAATTTTGAATTGCCGTCAAGGCTTAATATATTCAAATCTTTCAAAAAAATGTTTTATTAATCCCCTTTGGCATCCATCCATTTAAAAAGAATTTGATTATGGCTTCAGGGACTAGCTTCTTAGAATCATTCCAAGTTTGGTAAGAGAAGAATTCATTCAATTCATTAGATCTTGGGGTCTTTTTAGGATTAGATAAGA
This sequence comes from Erythroxylum oxycarpum, assembly GCA_025629785.1. Lineage (NCBI taxonomy): Eukaryota > Viridiplantae > Streptophyta > Magnoliopsida > Malpighiales > Erythroxylaceae > Erythroxylum > Erythroxylum oxycarpum. Next base: position 22,992,090 of record JAOTAZ010000005.1, read on the forward strand.
CATTACATCCTCCACTTCTTGAGTAGTCACTTGTTTTAACAGAAGATCAACCTCTTGCACAAAGTTATAAATATCGTATCAAGTTCGGTACCAGATTGAGCTCTGAAATGGAACTGTACCGGTATCGGTCGATACTGGGTACCATTTCGGGTAATTTTTTAAAATTATAAAATAGTCTCTAAAATTTTTAAAAATTGCAAAATAGTTCATATTAGTATATTATACAGTTGTACTGTAAAGTTTAC
>JAOTAZ010000005.1:23014554-23024774 GCA_025629785.1 Erythroxylum oxycarpum
AAAACTTTCCATATCTATATACATATATGCTAACATGATGCATGAACAAGAAAATGCATTGTCTTAGTTTCTCTTTATCTCGCATGTACTAAAATTTCGAGTCTTAACCCTTATAATGGGAACGGGATGTTACATTTATCAACTTAATTTATTAGTTAGAGAGAGATCTGAACTAATTATTTGACTATCTATAGGATAGATTCATAACTAGTTAAATTGGTGGACTAATTTTGTAGATTGAGAGATTATATAGTCAATTCCATTAAATTTGGCTAGGGACATTTGATTACACCTTGAGAGAGGGTGATTGAAACATTAGGAAATCTTAGGTAAGGCATAACTTAATCAACAAGGTAGGAAGGAGATAAGATGCGGAAAAAGTGATCTCTAATTTTTAATCTTGAAATCAAAGTTTATGCATTTTTGTTACATTATTTGTTCGTTGCTAATTTGTTTGATTTAGTTTATTTTTCAGTTTATTATTTGAATTTGAGTCTTAAACAAAGGACAACCTAAATTAAGTGGTGCCTAAGCACAAACTCTACGGGATGAAATCCTTTTTTTACTACAAGTAATGACTCGTACACTTGCGGTTTTTAGTGTAAAACAAGTATTTTGTCTTTGCATTCAACAAGTTTTTACCGCCATTATTGTGGATTGTTTTGTTCAACATCTTATTTAGTTTGGGTGGCTTTGATTTAAGAGTATTTGATACTCTTCCTTGTGTATTTGCAGGTGCATGAACACAAGGAGCACGAGAAGGTTTAATGACCTTAACGAAGAAGAGTTTTCAGATATTACAAGGTACGAAAAAGTGTTAAGAAAAGGTAGATGCCAAGATAGAATACAAAGGAATATTGCAGAAGAAAGAGAGCAAGGAGGAGCTAAGAGGACATTGATGGACTTTATGAAGCCAGGATTCAATCCTCAAGAAGTTGCAAGGCCTATAGTTCAAGCCAAAAACTTTGAGATCAAGTCGACACTCCTCAACATACTTCAGAGCAGTATGCAGTTTTCTGGGTTGTCAAACAAAGATCCCAACGTCCATTTTGCTAACTTCTTAGATATTTGTGGTAGCTTCAGGTTTAATGGGATGTCTGATGATACTCTGAGGTTAAGATGCAATATAAGCACAAATTATCGCACTCACTAAGCAGTTGAGCAACATTCAAGGAGCTTCTTCATCCATAGTCAAGGTTATGCAATTACAATGAGAGTTATGTGGGTATGATAATAATGGCACATCAGAATGCTTCTTGCGGGGAGCCAGTGATATAGAACAAGTAAATTACTTGGGCCAGTTGCAAAGAGGTAATAATCCATACTCTAACAATAACAATCTTGGGTGGAAGAACCACCCAAATTTTTTGTGGGATACTAACAATGTAGGTGACCAAGTAAGAGCACAAAGACCTCTTGAATTTCAATAAAAGTGACTTGGATCTTTAGAGAGCAAAATGGAAAAGTTAATGGATGTATTGGGTTTAAAATTCTCAAGCCAAGAGGAAGATTAAAGAAGATAAGAATAGAGTTAGGAGAGAATGGAGGCAAAGTTTGACGAGATTGTCAAGAACCGCGCTTCATTCATCCACAACTTGGAGGTATAGGTAGGTCAACTAGCTAATGCTTTGTCTTCTAGGAATGCAGGAAGCTTACCAAGCAACAATAAGGTCAATCTAAAGAAAAAACTCAAGCGATCACACTTAGCAGTGGCAAACAATTAGAGGAGCCAGGTGTGCAAAAAGATAGCTAACAAAACAAGAAAGGTAATGGTGAACAAATAAAATAAGAGAAGGTAGAAGAGAAAGAAGAAGAGAAGCCATATGTGCCACCACCACCCTATTCCATATCAGCAGAGGGTGAGACAACATCAAGTAGACATTCAATTCTCCAAAATTTTGGAGAAGTTGAAGAAGCTTCAGATTAATTTGTCTTCAGTGGAGGCATTGGAGTGTATGCCCAATTATACGAAGTTTCTCAAGGACATATTGACTCACAAACACACTTAGGAGGACAACTAGACGGTGACCTGGATGGCGAACTGTAGTTCGATAATTCCAAGCACAATGCCTTCAAAATTATAAGATCTAGGGAGTTTTACTATTCCATATGTTGATGGTGATTTTGAACTTTCTAAATGCTTATGTGATTTAGGCACAAGTATTAACTTGATGCCTTTGTTTATTTTTAGGAAATTAGTGCTAGGAGACATCAAGCCAACATCCATACTTATCCAACTTGCAAATCAATCCATCAAGAAGCCATTTGGGGCAGTAGAAGATGTTCTGGTAAAGGTGGATAAATTTATAATTCCTGTTGATTTTGTTGTGTTCGATTTTGAAGAAGATAGGAATTTTCCATTGATTTTGGGTAAGTCCCTTATGAATACTAGTAGGACATTAGTTGATGTGCATAAAAGAAAACTGATTTTGAGAATTGGTGATGAGCAGGTTGGATTCAATATGACTAAATCTTTGAAGAAGCCAGCGGATGAAAGTGCATGTATGAAGATTGATGTTGTGGATGATTGTGTGAAGGAAGTTGAAGAAGAAGTTGAGGAAGTTGTTGAAGTGCATAGGGATGAGAATGTGAGCGAAGAGTAATTGTGTGAGGAGGGTGAGCAAGAGAAGTTAGAGAGAACAGATGCACCTATACCACCCTCCATTGTAAAACCACCCACTATAGAACTAAAACCCTTACCTTCCCACTTGAGGTAAACATTTCTAGGTAAGGACCACACCTTACCCATCATCATTTCCAACCAATTGGATTTTGAGCTAGAAGAGAAAATGATAGAGACCATTAAGAAGAGGATGACAACCATAAGGTGGCAAATTTCTAATATTAGGGGGATTATCCCCAATGTGATGATGCATAGGATTAACCTTGAAGAAGGATGCAAGATAGCGAGAGAGAGGCAAAGAAGGTTAAATCCAAACATGCAGGTTATGAAGAAGGAAGTGGTGAAGCTTTTATATGCAGGTATTATATACCAATTTCAAATAGTGAATGGGTGAGTCCGGTGCAATGCGTGCCTAAGAAGGGAGGCATGATAGTGATGGAGAATAAAAAAGGTGCAGATTTCCATTAGAACCATCACATATTAGAGAGTGTGCATTGTGTCACAACCCAGAACCACATCAGGCATATGACAACCACCGCATACTTGAGCTAAGGATACTCATGGTATCCTTAACCCGACTATACAAGGCTAACTGAATATCCTTTGAAAACATTTGGATAACACAATGACTATTTTTTGAAAATCCCAAAACTCAATTAAAATACCTGTAAATTAGTTCTAAATGCACTTCTATATTCATATTAAAACTCTACCACAACTTCTGGACTTTTAAGTCCACTCAAAAGCAATCTCAACAATAGTACAAAAAGTTCATACATAAGGTTATTTACAAAATACAAGACAGTTAAGAGTTAATTTACAAAATCATAAAGCATATCTACATAACCAACTTAATAAAAATAGTCCATGAGCCACTATACAACAAAAGTACAAAACAAAGACTACCCAAGTGCAATAATGCCCCGAAAATGTCAAAAGACCGCACAATCTACTCAAAGCTTCAAGCTCACCAAATTAACCTGCATGGTTGGAAAGCGGAGGGGGTGAATACACTATATACTCAATGAGTAGGAAAAATGTATATCGCAAACAAAAATTGGTACACACCAAGACGATCTAAATAACTTAAGGACGGGTTTTTTTCACACATCTAGCATACACATAACCACCTATAAAGTGAACATACATGACATAGAAACACATAGTCCTAGCCTATTAATCGCTCATCTAGTGAACATAGGTTCCAATTCTAGTACACAAGAGCAGAAAAGCATCACATGTATAAATCAAATCTTGTCAGGAAGCCAAATCTCAGAATAGTCCAAAACAGTCATGCGTGTCGCCACTAGTCGGCTAAACTAGTGTGCACACCCACCGATTCCTGGTGTTAGCTCGACTTTCATTTATGGTGAGTCCAGACTATGGTCGACAAAAGCATCATGACCCTAGGTGATGGCCTTGTCAGTGACTAGACCTCTAAGTGTGCAATCACCTGCAAGTCTTGTACAAAAGGTGTACAATGACTCAACTTTTATGTACCAGCATCAAGGGTATGGGGGTCACTTAATCTTTGTGCCTAGCACACGAATGGCTAATCGTTACCTCATCAATCGTTAAAATTATATACAAATATTAAGTACCAAAATCAAGTAAGGCACCATGCCTTTATTTATCGATCCGACCAATAAAATGTAACCTTGCTATGGCTCTAAGCTAAAATAGAGCACATACACGCAACATACATGACTGGGTTATGCATATGTAAGTTCCAAAACATTATTTCATACAATAAAAGTCATCTTTTCTACTCCAAGTGCAAAGTTGTTCAAAAATGTAGTTTCAGAAAATAAAACATTGTCCTTTGCACTTCAAGTACAGGTTTGTTGAAAGCAATACCATTTCTTAAAATATGTAATGAAAACATTAGTTGCACTCCAAGTGCAAAGAGTTATTCATAACAATGTCATTTATTAAAGACACAAGTATACTAGCATCCATTTAAGATTCAATTTTACTATGCATTACCTAGGTTCAAAATTCACATACAAGTCATCATGTATGTCTTGAGATATCCTAATCCCATTTGAAAGATATGGTTTCCCCAACTCACTTCAAAATAAGGTGTGCACTCCCTTGACTTCAACAATCCTCGGTACGAGCTCTTTGATCCACAGCTCTCGAGCCTTTATACATACAAATATATAATATATTTACTACTCAAACATATATCTTATATTCATACACCACCATATAAATGTATAAAACACAATATCACTATCTTTAAGCTATAGGATTCGCCCATTAAGTTTCTCATATGGTTACTTCCCTTATTATTCACACAAGCTTTCTTTTGCATTTTCCAAAATGCCTTTAATCCAATACTTACACATTTCAAAGCATAATTAAGCACATTTTTATCCAAGCACATTAGGCTACTACTCATCAATATAAGAAAAAAATTCAAGTTTACTCTAAGTAAACATGAAAGCCTCTTTCCAATTCACACCATTAAAATCCTTAAATCATAAACTAAGTTCACTTAGCCATTTTATCAAACACGTAATGTGCATGACTTTCAAGTCATATTTTTAGGACTTTATCATAGTAATTCATGCTTCTATCTTGTTATATAACAAGCACTTCCAAACAACAACACATTTCACCACTCTATTCAATCTAATTCCCTTCATTTAAGCCATATTCATCATAATTATACATCTCATTACATTAGTCCATTTCTTCCCCCATCATTCCGGCCAAGACTTATCGAATATACACCTTATTCATCATCAATTCACATTATACATACACAATTAACACCACCGCATTTAAATCATCAATTTCAAAAGATATTGAAAATTGCACAAACTTTCACCAAAGAGAGGGCATTTTGGTTTTGGCTTAAGGAGACTTCTCCATGACTCATTTCACTCATCTAAACCATGTTTCATGCATATTAAAGCATGGATAACAACATATCTTAACACCAAACTCAAAATCATAATGTAGAGAGAGATGAGACAAAATTTACCTAAACTTTTCTTTTGTGGTATATTAAAATCCTTTGAGAATTTCTCAAATCTAATGATATATTTGAGTTCCTTGATCCCAAATTAACTTAGAATACCTTGATTTGGGTTGGAGAATTAAAAAAACAGTGGAAATTTGGTGATGGCCAATTTCTGTTCTTCTCCTCCTCTCTTCTCCTTTCTTTCAATTAAAGCAAAGTGTTTTTTATATTTAATGGTGGGGTGCACAACCACATAAGGAAGAAGGGTCTAGAATGTTGACTCTTCTTTGACCAAACATGGTAAAATTACCTTTTTTCCCTTAGCTTATATGAAATTACCATTATACCCTCCAAACTTTTCCTAAATTTGCGATTAAGCCCAAAATTTGAGAATGGGCAAAACTTTTATTTTCATTTTGGCCCCCGAAATTTTGAAAATTATAATTAAGCCCCTTAACTTTATAAAATTACATATTGGTCTTCTAAGAATTGAAAAATTACATTTAAGTCCCTTAACTTTTGACAATTTGCAAATAAGCCCTTACGTACATCAACTTTTCCACTTAAGCTTTCTAAGTATCCAATAAGTCTATAAATCATGCCTAATCACCTCTAAAGCATTAGAACACATTTAACTTGGCCAGCATGGCCATATCCATCCAATGGACTTAGTTTTACATACTTAGAAGCTTATATGTCAAAAATCTCCACGATTTCACATATCGATGAACTCTAAGTTCATGTAAGGGCATATAACATTATATATCACTGGCAATATACCGAAAGGATTCAAATATGTTTTTGAACTCATATACAACCATATATATATATATATATCAATATACAATAGTATCTCTAAGTACAGACCAATACAAAAGGGCTCAGAGAGTCCGACGTTACTTGTGAAGAAGGAAGTGGTGAAGCTTTTATATGCAGGTATTATATACCCAATTTCAGATAGCGAATGGGTGAGTCCAGTGTAATGTACCTAAAAAGGGAGGCATGACAGTGATGGAGAATGAAAAAGGTGAAAGGATTTCCACTAGAACCATCACAGGTTAGAGAGTGTGCATTAACTATAGGAAGCTCAATTTGACCACCAAGAAAGACCATTTTCTATTACCTTTGGTGGACCAAATGATTGATAGGGTGATTAGCCATGCTTTTTATTATTTTCTTAATAGATATTCAGGGTACAATCAGGTGTTCATACGCCCACAAGACTAAGAGAAGACCACTTTCACTTGTCCTTACGAGACTTTTGCTTACAAGAGGATGCCTTTTGGTCTATGTAATACACCTGTCACATTTCAAAAATGCATGACGACCATCTTTCCCAATATGAATGAAGACTTCATGGAGGTATTTATGGATGACTTCTCTATTTTTGGAGACACTTTTGATCATTGCGTGTTTAATTTGGATAGAGTGTTACAAAGATACGAGGAGTCTCATTTATTCTTAAATTAGGAGATGTTTCATTTCATGGTCCAAGAGGGAGTTGTTTTAGGCCATAAGATCTCATATAGGGGGATTGAGGTGGATCAAGCTAAGACTGAAGTGATTGAAAAGCTCCCACCTCCTACCAACATTAAGGTCGTCTGAGCATTCTTTAGTCATGCAGGGTTCTACGGACAGTTCATCAAGGACTTTTCTCTTATTTCTAGACCCTTGACTCACTTATTAGTTAAAGATGTGTCTTTTTTGTTTGATGATTGTTTATATGCTTTTAGCAGGTTAAAGAAGGCACTTACAACAACACCTATTTTGATGTCGCCAGATTGGTGACTTCCTTTCGAGATCATGTGTGATACAAGGGACCATGACATTGGTTATGTACTCGAACAATGGAAGGAGAAGAGGCTATATGCAATTTATTATGCCATCAAGACCTTTATAGGAGCATAATTGAACTACACCACTATTGAGAAGGAGTTACTTGCAGTGGTATTTGCATGTGAAAAATTTCATTCTTATCTTTTGGGTTCACAAGTAATTGTTTTCACAGATCATACGGTGTTGCGTTATCTCTTTGTAAAGAAGGATGCCAAGGTTAGGCTTATCCAATGGGTACTTTTGTGCCAAGAATTCAAGATTGAGATTAAGGACAGAAAAGGAGCAGAAAATGTTATAGCGGATCACCTATCAAAACTTGAAGCGGTACAAAATGAAGAGGAAGAGAAAATTAAAGAGCGTTTTCCTTACGAGGCCTTAATGATGGTACAAAATCCTTTTCTTCCTTATTTTGCAGATATTGCCAATTATCTCTCAAGTGGTATTCTTCCCCTTAATCTCTCACATCAACAAAGGAAGCATTTATTATTTCAATTTTCTCACTATATTTGGGATGAATCTATGTTATATAAAATATGTGCTGACAGTTTGATTCGCAGGTGTGTCCCTAAAGATGAAATGCCTGAAGTTAGTTTATGCACGACACTTTTGAGTGAACAAGATGACTACTTGCATTTTGGAGTGTGGATTTTACTGAAAAAATTTGTTTAAGGATGACTATGATTTTGTATTATGTTGTGATAGGTGCCAAAGAGTGGGAAATATTTCAAAGAGAGATGAGATGTCACTTTCAAACATTATAGAGGTGGAGATATTTGATATGTGGGGCTTGGATTTCATGGGATCATTCCCATCTTTCCTAGGTAACTCTTACATATTGGTTGGAGATGATTATGTGTCTAGGTGAGTCAAAGCAATAGCTACTCCAACATATGATGGTAAGGTAGTGCAACGGTTCATCAAAAAGATCTTTACTAGATTTAGGGTGCCTAGAGCTATCATAAGTGATGGAGGGAGTCACTTTTACAACAAACCCTTTGAGGCTCTTCTGAGGAGATATGATGTTCATCATAGAGTGGCAACCCCTTACTACTTGCAAACAAGTGGCCAAATGGAGGTGGTCAATAGAGAGTTGAAGAAGATTTTGGAGAAGGTAGTGAACACTTCAAGAAAAGATTAGGCTTTGAATCTGGATGACACATTGTGGGCTTATAGGATGGTTTTCTAAACTTTCGTAGGTACAACACCATATCGACTTGTGTATGGTAAGACTTACCATTTATCATTGGAGTTGGAGCATAGAGCCTATTAGGCAATTAGACAAATGAACATAGATTGGAAGCTAGCAGGCGAGAAGAGATTGTTACAACTTGATGAATTGGAGGATTTAAGGTATGATGCATATGAAAATGCCAAGTTGTACAAGGAAAGGGTTAAGAAGTGGCATGGTGCCCACATCAAAAAGAAGGAATTCAAGAGTGGGGACTTATTGCTTTTGTTCAATTCATGACTTTGGTTATTTCCTAGAAAGCTCAAGTCAAGATGGAGTGGCCCTTTCAAGGTTATTCAAGTGTTTCCCCATGGAGCTTTGGAGTTGGAAAATGCTAAGGGAGAAGGCATAGGCTCAAGCTATACTTTGGGGGGCCATTCTCACAAGAAAGGGAAGTAATTTATTTCCTTTCACTCACTCTTTTATAATTGCATACGGAATGGTCAAGCTAATGACCTTAACTTAGCATATTTGTCTTTCATTTGCATGTCTTTATGTTAGTGTGGTTTTGCTTTGATTTGAAGTGTTTAGTTTGGTTTTAATTAGGTTTTAACTTGTTTCGCCCTTCGATCTCTTATTGTTTAAGCGTCCCCACCACCATGAGCCCATCTTGCCTTTAATCGCTTTCACTATTCTTTTTGTGTTTTGTTTTTCATTATGTTGTTTGTTTATTTTGGGTGTTCTAATTTTCACATTGAGGACAATGTGTTGTTCAAGTATAGGAAGGTAATCTTTCATTAGTGTTTGCATGTCATTTAGGATGCATGTTAGGTTGTTAATATTTGGTATGACATTTCCCTTACATTTGAATCTTCGTGATGAATGTGTTGCCCTGAGATTCTATCATATTAGTTGGAATGAGATTAAATGCATGCGTTGTTGGCCCCCGAATTTTGTTCATTGAAGTTAAGCATGATTTAAATAAATTTTAAGGTCTTGATAGATTAATTATTTTATTTTTTAGAGTTAATTAGCATGTTAATGTGAGTAAGATTATATGACATAGGTTAATTGAATTATAGTGTTAAGGTGGGAAGATTGCATAAGGGGCAAAATTGGCAAGTCACTTAAGCATTTAAGTTATAGGGCATATAAGGAAGGGTAGAAGGGTCTTTGTACAATCATTAATGGCAAAATTAAAATAAGAAGTGTGGGCTTGCTTTTAAGGAAGAAGCAAGTACGAGATTGAGAGAGAAGAAACAAAGAGAAGAGAGAAGTAGGAGAGAGTTTCAGTTTTGAGAGGAAAGAAAGAAGAAAAACTAGGTTTTGATTTTTCTTAACCCTAAAGAGTGGTTTTGAAGTTATTCAAGAAGGGAAAAAGGTAGAAGCAGATGAGAGCTTCCATTAGAGCTAACAAACTCTTCATTTGGTGAAGATTCAAGGTAAGTTTGATCTTAATATTTTAGATTTTTGAAAAGGTTTTGGTTCATATAGCTTAAGAAATGTATGAGTTTAAGAATTCTAAAATCAATTTTAGTGAATGTCTTATGTGTAGCGCCCCCTCATCGTAAGGTACACATCGGGAAACCCGAAGGTCGCTCCGATGAGTATCCCACGATAAA